>JABUQX010073497.1:40000-47069 GCA_015478945.1 Trachelipus rathkii
AAATATTTTATCGATGAGGACACGCGGGTTCAGTTAATCAGTAAATGTTCTGTTGTCTAAGGGGTTTTAACTATAGTGGATCAGAATAAGTCCTTCTGTTGTATAAGTCGGAGCTTTTGTGCTGAATACTAGGCCTCAATTTCCAATGAGAATGTTTTCCAATAATCAGGTCGCTGTGCAGGATAGCAAATCAATCAAGAACAAAGCAGAAGTTTTACTCTTCAATAATATTAAAAGATAACCCTATCACAAGTTTAAAGAACGATAGTACGAAACGCAAAAAGCCCTTATCATAAAATCTCTGCCTTTTTATAGTCTTTGGCAGTATCTAAAATAAAGCAATTAACTAAAATAATAATATCATTTCTTGAAATTGATAAGTCTAAAATTAAATATCTACCTATCATTTTACAGGCTAACAATTTTATATATCCCAATTTGCCAAAATAAATCTTCTTTTATAAAATAATAAAATTGAGTGAAATTATGAAAAATATTCATAAACCTTAAATAAATAACTAGCGAATCAATAAGTAATAGTCTTTCCAAAACTAAATTAAAGTAACTAGTGAATCTCACAATGAAACCATGGGCCTCAGGGCAAGCTAACTTGACATATATATATATATATATATATAATATATATATATATATATATATATATATATATATAATATATTATATATAGTATATAATATATATATATATATATATATATATATATTATATATATATATATATAATATATATATATATATATATAATAATATATATACGGTATATAATAAATATATAATAATAATATATATATATATATATATATAATATAATATATATAATAATATATATTATATATATATATATATTATATATATTATACTATTATATATTATATATATATATACTATATACATTTATATAATATAATATATATATATATTATTATATTATATATATATTATATATGATCATATATATATATAAATTAAATTATAATATATAATATTTAAAATAAATTATAAAATAAAAAAATAAATTTTATAAATTTAATAATAATAAAAAACCCATTTTTTTTAAAAACTTAGTAAGGACTCGTCGCAGTCAGAAAATCCACCATAGAGTCACGGGACTGCGGCGGACCCTCACTATGGTAAATCGTCAGTGTAAGTGTTCATCCCTTGGCCTAGGTGGGCCACAACCATACCCCCTCACAAAACCCGCATTCTCCTCCTATTAAGCACCTTTATCTCGCTCTGCAAACACCATTTCTGCCTTCAGACATTCGTGTTACTGACTCATCCACTGTTCTTCAATTCCAGCCGGTCGGTTTCCACAACTGCCGCGAACTAGTACGATCCGCTTAAAAACCGACTTCAATTATCCTTTCCCATGACCACATCTCACATATTTTCATTTTTACTCCTCGTTTACGGCGACATTTTGCTTCACACCACACAACTCTCTAATACGTTTTCTTCCCTCATTTATTCAAATTTCTTCTCAACACCTAGCATATGCCCCAAGATTGTCCATACTGACACATTGAACTTTAGAATCTATACTTCTTATTCCAGACCATAGTCTCACTACTATACAATCACACAGGTAAAAACATACCGTCATGTAAGACCCTAGCACTCTAAGGAATTTAGTCCCTATACATTCACCAACGATTTTAATGCAACCAGCCCCTTCTCATCGAACATATACCCTAAATATTTAACTCAGACCACTTGTTCCAGGCTGCTCACCATCTAACATAACTCAACACTGAGGACTGTCCTCACTCACAACCATAACCTTACTCTTATCTAATGTTTACTTCAACCCCTCCTTTTACACCACCCTTGCCAAATCTCCTATCCATCCTCTCAATTTTCGCCACACAAAACCAAATCATCCGCATCTAATAGGTAGGGGCACCCACCACTCATCTCCATTCTCCATCATTCTAACACCATTTCCTGTCACACCCACCTTCAATTCTTTCATAACCCCATCCATATAACAAATTGAATAACCAAGGAAACATAAAACACACATCCCTGCCTCACCGCTATTAATATTAAACCATCACTTTTAACACCATTTATTCTTACACATGCCTCACTATCGTCATACATCTTTTGATCCATTCAGAAGCCTAACCACCAACACTATATATCACTAACATGCCATAGAGCTTTCCCTATTAATCCTATAAACATAACCCCTGTTGCAAATCCATAAAACTTAAATACAATTTATTCTTCTTCTCCCTCATTTCTCCAATCATTTGCTTCAATGTTAAAATTTGATCCACACATCCTCTACTACTACTAAACGCGCACCTTGTTTTTCACCAATCAGTCCTTCAGTCACTCGGCGCACCCTTTCGACCAAAACACCAGCATATACTTCCCTACAACACTCAATAAACCTATTCCCCTATAATTTCTACAGTTCCCTTTATCTGTTTACCTTATATAAGGGTTAAGACTGCCTCTCCTTCAATCCCTCAACGCTTTTATTACACAACTTCAAGATCCAATCAATCATCATCTTCCCTCCGTTCTTGATCATTTTCCCTCAGTAATTTTCGTCTATACCTGCCAGATTTACCATTCTTCCATCTGTCTCAGCTCTACCCATTCTTCCTATTCTTTTGCTAAATACCTCAACCCCAAAATCACTATTCCTTCTTGCACATCAAACCCACACACACATTCACTAATCACCTCTTCATTAACTGGCCAATATTATGCAGATTTTCGAAGTGTTTCTTCCACACTCCCCTCACATCCATTTTCATCAGTTCAAAACACCATCCCTATTCATTATTTCTGAGCAGGTTCCCCTTATTCTAATTTTTAACCTTTTGCGCTTCCTTCCAGAAGAGTTCCTATTCCCTGTATGTTCCCCCATTCATCTCCTTCCAAACCTGTTCATTTACTTCTTCTTTTCTCTTACGTATGCATCTTTTTAGCATTTCTTTTTTCCTCCTTAACTTAATTCCAAGCATCTTTCTTTTGAACTTCATCATTTGCTTTTATACATTCAACCAACGCTTTTTTTTTACTTTTTAACGCCTTGCATCACCTTCTTCATTCCCACCACTGACTGTTAGCATTCTTACTTACCTACTTTAGCAACACCCACATACTTCTTTTGCCCTGCTAACAATTGCTTCCTTCTTTATTTTAATTTCAGCTTCGTTTCACATTCACTGATTTACTTGCGAGCGTTGTTACATACTTATCCTTTACCTTGTTTACTAAACTTCTCACTCTTTATTTTACCCCTTCCTTCCGTATCACCTTCCTCTCCATCCCAGTCCCAATAACTTAATTTTACATAGAACAACACAATGATCCGAATAATCCCATTTCTAAACACCTCACTGATTTAAATCCAAATATACTTTTCAACATCTCCTTCTTCACCAACACAACATCAATCATACTTTTCACTTTGATACCATCTCAACCTACACCCAACTCTTGTATACTTATGGATACTCTTTGTGTTTAAAGAAAGTAATACTTACACACATAACCTCTTTCTTCCTCACAGAAACCATCACCTTCGCTACCATTCTCATTTCCCTCCGACACCTCACACCAAACCACCGTGTTATAACCATCCTTTTTTATATATATATATATATATATATATAATATATATTATATATATATATTATATTATATATATATAATATATATATATATTATATATATATTAATTATTATATATATAGGCGTAATACATAGGGTAGGCAGGGTAGGTAGCTCCTAACCCAATATTTTTTAGTCCTTTTATAAATAATTTTAAAATGGTAAGTAAAATAAAATTACTTAAGATTTTAATATGAAAAGTGTAAAAACAGAAACTGATTTATAAAATAAATTTAAAGAAAATCAACTACTTTGTAATAACAATTATAATATTAAATTCATTTGGAAATTTTCCTTCCTACTCTGTTCCTAAGAGTAAATTGGAAAGCGGTGGGCGTACGGGTAGATCTTCATATTTCATATAAAATATATAGGAAAAAGCCAAGCGTCATACCTTGCTGTTGAGCGAAAAAATAAGCAAATTTCGCGAGTACGAAACTTTCATTCTTTCGTTCACCCAGTAAAATCGTACGAAATAATTTGAAAAAAGATTTTGAACTCTCTCTCTCTCTCCTCTCTCTCTCTCTCTCTCTCCTCTCTCTTTTCCTCTCTACCTTATCCCTCTTCTCTATCTTACTTTATCCCTCTATCGGGTATCTACCTTATCCATCTCTATCTAATTTATTATCTATCTAACTATCTATCTATCTATCTATCAATGTACGATATTTTTACTTATGGTGGCAGAGTGAAAATAAATGTTTACCATATATTTGCTGTGTTAAGTTTTGGAATAGAGGCAGTGAAGGTGTTGTGCTTTATTGAATTTTAATAATATGTAACATTTTTATTAATTAAGTGTTGTTTACCTTTATATAATTAAAATAATTATTTAAAAATTCTGGTAGGCCTATGTCAGGCTTTGAGTCAATCTTATGCATATAATACACATAAATAAACATAGCTTTATTCAAAAAGACGTGGAAAATTAAATTATTTCGGGAAAGAAATATGGACGTCTTCCAGTTAAAGCGCCTTCGTTATACTTATATATATATATATATATATATATACTCTATATTATATATAATAATATAATAATATATATAAATAATATATATTATTATATATATAATGATAATATATATATATAGTATATTAATATATATATAACTTGCCTACCCAGTGTATCTTTCAGTACGGCACTAGATATATATATAATTATAATATTATATAATATAAGTATATATATATATATATATATTATAGTATATATATAATATGATATATATATATATATATATATAATATATATATATATATATACTGCATATATATAAATCCGTATTAATAGTCAATATTTAGGCCTAGAAGGGGTATTGGTAATAACTGTATAATTTAAAACATCTTTAATCGTCTCATGTAAAGGTAATTAAAAAAAAAAAAAAAAAAAAAAACATTGTTTTAAAAAAAAACCTTTTTTTTTTTTAAATAAAAATATTTAGTTAAATTTTTGGACTTCCCAGAGTATTCCCTGCGGATCTTATTTAAGATATGTAGCTCGAGGAGGAATTGAGACTCTCATGTAATATATTGAAAGTTGAAAATATGTCTAAGATATTCTGTTTTTTACATTTCTTTATAGTTAAACGAAGTTCATAAGAAATTCCGGGGTTTCCGGCCGGGATTTTGTATTTGTGAGAATTCCGGCTAATTCGCGTTTCGGCCAATCTGAAAATTTCAGTTCGGTGCACCCTATATATTTAACTTATATCGATAAATATATATATATATATCTATATATATATATAATATTAATATATATATAATATATTAATATATATAATATATATATTAGGGGTGCAACCGGAACTGAATTTTCCAGTTCAGCGGGAACGGAATTAGCCGCACTCTTCCAAAATAATTCCCGGCGGAACGGAATTTCCTTATGAAACTTCTCGTTTAAACTATAAAGAAATGTAAAACAAAATATTTTTTATACAACTTTCAACATAAAATCTTACATTTAGTACAATTGCCACTCATGAACCCATATGGAAATCATCATCGGAAGGGAGATATGCTGGAAGGTCCACAAAATTTATAGTACAAAGGCGAGAGTCTTTTATTCATTTCTCTACACAGGGCAAACCACAAAAGAGCAATAGATCCAAGCCGTGAGATAAGTGGAGTTTGAGGAAGAAAGTTCTTCCCCAAAATTCGCCAAAAGCTGGGAAATAGCGACCTTACATGAAAGAAATTAAGAAATTCCTTACGTTGGTGAGCATTTTTTCTCTAATTGCGCTGTTTTGACAAAAACGAACGCAAACTGGAGCATTTCTTTACGTTTCGTAAGAACAAATGCAAAAACGAAAATGGCTTAAAATCGCGTCCGAGCAAACTATTCTTTTTGATTCGTATATTTTTCAAAACGATTAGTATAATTTTCGTAGTGCGGCACACGTTCTAGACTTTTACTATATATATATATATATATAATAATATATATATATTATATATAATATAAATATATATAATATATATTATATATATATATATATATTTATTAATATATATATAATATATATAATAATAATAGTTTATATATAATATATATATTATATATATATATAATATATATATATATATATATATCATTATATATATATATATATATATATATATATATATATATCTATATATAATATATTATATATACAGAGCTGGGTGGCGTCTATAATTTTTTTTGATTGCGGCCTGCGCCTGCGCCTAATGCCGCCCGGACCTAGTGGCGCCTAGCCCTATATTTTTGTCACATCAAGCGCCTCTGCGCCCCTTTGCGCTTTTTCGCCGGCAGTGGGCTGTTTTTTCTAAATTTATGTTGCAAAGTAAACTTAGTGCGATAATAAAAGCATGCTTTTATAGGGAAGAAAAACACATTTATTAATTTTTTGTAATTAAAACACCGTAAATTATCTACACGTCCTCTTCCTCCTCCATGTCATTGTGGTCCATGTTTTCCCCCAAGGAGGTTCAGCACGAGCGCTGCAGAAATTGCAAATTTTCAGAGCCATAATAGTTGCCAATTTATTTGCAGTTAAGAACTACTGAACTAGTTTTTTATATATATAACTATATATATATATATATATATATATATATATATATATATATATATATATATATATATATATTATATATTTTATTATTATATATAAGTTTTTACACTGGTTTTTAGAATGATACAAGTTAGCCATGCTTCTAAGTTCTAACTTTTAAGGGTAAAAAAAATGCTTTGTTCCTGTTCAGGCGCGGCTATAGGCGCAGAGAATTGGCTGTGCGCCTATGCATAGTCCGCCTTTTTAAAAATTGTTGCCGCCTATGCGCCTTTGCACCTACGAATTCATAGTGCGCTATAGGCGCAACACGGTGGTGCAATGCCCAGCTTTGATATATATATATATATAATATATATA
>JABUQX010073498.1:0-29194 GCA_015478945.1 Trachelipus rathkii
ATTGAAAACAAAAACAATACAACTAGCAAAAGACAAAACTGAAATTGGACCTCCCCCAACCAAGAAAATAGAGAGATCTTACCAAGAAAAAGAAGATTCTACACTGAAAATTTTGACCCTAAGTATAGGGTAGGTTAAAGAATATTATTCGTTTTTGTTTTTTTGGTTGGGAGGGTAAAGTAACAGTTAATAAAAAGAGAGAAATAAAATCATTTTTTTGTTGAAAATTTTAATTTAAATTTCTTTTTTATCAATTAGTACGATACTTTGAAAAAACTTGCAATACCTTTTACTAAAGTTCAAGAAAATTTAGCTTCAGTTAAAGACCTTTACTTTTATGCGTAGAATCTCTCATAGAGGGTGGTGGGACTAGATAAGTGCTAATTAGTTGTGGTCTTGCTTCAGGTTCAAGTGTGGAGTAGTTCCATTACTGCATCTCTCCAAATGAATACCGAAGATATCATCAGGGGATCACACCAGGAACTGGGAGGACAAGATAAACGAGGTTTTGAGGAACAAAAATAACTACCAAGTTTCATCCTAAGGTAAAGAGTTTGACAGATTGCTGTAGAACAACCATTAGAGAGAGAGAGGCCTGAAATTTAAAATACTTGTTCAAATCTTTGAGATAAACACAAATATTGTGTTGCCATTACTCAGAAATGTTTACTTTTTTCACAATTGAGTTCTAAATTTTGCTTGAAGAGCATTTGAGAAATCTGAAAATGGCATTTATGTACTCTATAAGTTAAAAACAAAAGCTTATAGTTTTAAATTTTGACCGCTTAATTAACCATTTTCGTTCTCCATAAATTGAAACCAAAGCTTATGAGTTTTCTGTTTTGACAGTTCAATTAACCATCTGGAGGTCTTTACAAAGTTAATTTTTAAGCTTCCACGCTTTTATATTTGCCTTCAAACTTGAGAAAAAAATTATGATTGTCAAATTTGACCTACTTTAGGAGTCACATTTCTCAATGTTTGAATATGCCTATTTCAATTTTATAATTTCTTGCACCATTTGAAAGAGCATCATCTAAGCAATAGAAAAGATCTCTATAAAATTTTTTGGGTTCTTTGATATAAGGTAAGAAAAGTTGGTTTGAATATAGGTACTGAAAATTTTTTCATTTAGATTTTGTATCCACTAACATTGCTGTGGAACAACCATTTAAGTAAGAAACCTAAAACTCTTGATTTACTTGCTAAATTCTTTGAGCTAAGCACAAATACATTATTGCCATTACTCAACTGAATCCAAAAATGGCTGGAAAGGTGACCTTGAAAATTTTTATTTTTTTTAGTCTATCATATGATTTTTATAAAAATCAGTGATGCCGCAATTCTATTCTACTATTACCTTATTTTTTTTTTATACCTCATTACAATTTATGGTAATAATTGAGTTCAACAGATTTTGACGAAACATTATTTTTTTCCAATAATCAGTTTTTTTTTTTTTTAAATATTTTGGCCCCATTTAAAAGTACTAAAACAGTGGTGCCAAACCTCTCTCATAGCTATATAAATTTAATCAATCTACCCAAAAAAAATTTTTTTCTTCTTTAAATTCATTTTAGGACCCATTAATTTTAGGTTATAATAAGTTTTATTAATTATACAAAGTAAATCTGTCAACTTAACGAAACTTATCATAACCTTAGATTTTTCAAAATAAAAATAAATATATGAAAACAACGAATAACATTGCTTATAAAAATATGGCAAAATTTGCAATTTTTTATTATATGGCAATATTGCTCCTAAGAATATCAAAACATTGATTGATTTTTAAAAAATATATCCTAGATTTTTTTAGAATCTGTTGAACTCAACTATTCCCCAATTTCTCTAGAGTCTATGCTGTGATTTTTATAAAAATCAGCAATGGAGCAGTTCTGCTCTATTATTACGAAACCAATTATCAGAAAGAAAAAAAATCTGCCTTTATTCATATTACACTCAGCTCAACAATTACCATTTTAATAGTCTTGTGCAAATTGAACTAGACAAGGCTCCACAATTACCCACATCTTTTTAGGTAATCATTCTTCATTTTAATACATTTACAAGGTTTTGTGCAAAACTATAAAAATCACAGATGGAGCTATAACCCTAAAAGATCACCCTAGATCTGTATAGTACCTATAACCTCTTCTTTACAATGTGCAATTTTCTATCTAACAGTTTAGAATATGGATTAATCTTGTAAGCTATCCTTCTACCTTTGTTCAATCTAGTTGCCTTGACCTTATTTTTGAAAAGCTCTTGCTATAGGCTACATACCCCAAGAGCTTTTCAAAAATAAGGTCAAGGCAACTAGATTGAACAAAGGTAGAAGGATAGCTTACAAGATTAATCCATATTCTAAACTGTTAGATAGAAAATTGCACATTGTAAAGAAGAGGTTATAGGTACTATACAGATCTAGGGTGATCTTTTAGGGTTATAGCTCCATCTGTGATTTTTATAGTTTTGCACAAAACCTTGTAAATGTATTAAAATGAAGAATGATTACCTAAAAAGATGTGGGTAATTGTGGAGCCTTGTCTAGTTCAATTTGCACAAGACTATTAAAATGGTAATTGTTGAGCTGAGTGTAATATGAATAAAGGCAGATTTTTTTTCTTTCTGATAATTGGTTTCGTAATAATAGAGCAGAACTGCTCCATTGCTGATTTTTATAAAAATCACAGCATAGACTCTAGAGAAATTGGGGAATAGTTGAGTTCAACAGATTCTAAAAAAATCTAGGATATATTTTTTAAAAATCAATCAATGTTTTGATATTCTTAGGAGCAATATTGCCATATAATAAAAAATTGCAAATTTTGCCATATTTTTATAAGCAATGTTATTCGTTGTTTTCATATATTTATTTTTATTTTGAAAAATCTAAGGTTATGATAAGTTTCGTTAAGTTGACAGATTTACTTTGTATAATTAATAAAACTTATTATAACCTAAAATTAATGGGTCCTAAAATGAATTTAAAGAAGAAAAAAATTTTTTTTGGGTAGATTGATTAAATTTATATAGCTATGAGAGAGGTTTGGCACCACTGTTTTAGTACTTTTAAATGGGGCCAAAATATTTAAAAAAAAAAAAAACTGATTATTGGAAAAAAATAATGTTTCGTCAAAATCTGTTGAACTCAATTATTACCATAAATTGTAATGAGGTATAAAAAAAAAATAAGGTAATAGTAGAATAGAATTGCGGCATCACTGATTTTTATAAAAATCATATGATAGACTAAAAAAAATAAAAATTTTCAAGGTCACCTTTCCAGCCATTTTTGGATTCAGTTGAGTAATGGCAATAATGTATTTGTGCTTAGCTCAAAGAATTTAGCAAGTAAATCAAGAGTTTTAGGTTTCTTACTTAAATGGTTGTTCCACAGCAATGTTAGTGGATACAAAATCTAAATGAAAAAATTTTCAGTACCTATATTCAAACCAACTTTTCTTACCTTATATCAAAGAACCCAAAAAATTTTATAGAGATCTTTTCTATTGCTTAGATGATGCTCTTTCAAATGGTGCAAGAAATTATAAAATTGAAATAGGCATATTCAAACATTGAGAAATGTGACTCCTAAAGTAGGTCAAATTTGACAATCATAATTTTTTTCTCAAGTTTGAAGGCAAATATAAAAGCGTGGAAGCTTAAAAATTAACTTTGTAAAGACCTCCAGATGGTTAATTGAACTGTCAAAACAGAAAACTCATAAGCTTTGGTTTCAATTTATGGAGAACGAAAATGGTTAATTAAGCGGTCAAAATTTAAAACTATAAGCTTTTGTTTTTAACTTATAGAGTACATAAATGCCATTTTCAGATTTCTCAAATGCTCTTCAAGCAAAATTTAGAACTCAATTGTGAAAAAAGTAAACATTTCTGAGTAATGGCAACACAATATTTGTGTTTATCTCAAAGATTTGAACAAGTATTTTAAATTTCAGGCCTCTCTCTCTCTAATGGTTGTTCTACAGCAATCTGTCAAACTCTTTACCTTAGGATGAAACTTGGTAGTTATTTTTGTTCCTCAAAACCTCGTTTATCTTGTCCTCCCAGTTCCTGGTGTGATCCCCTGATGATATCTTCGGTATTCATTTGGAGAGATGCAGTAATGGAACTACTCCACACTTGAACCTGAAGCAAGACCACAACTAATTAGCACTTATCTAGTCCCACCACCCTCTATGAGAGATTCTACGCATAAAAGTAAAGGTCTTTAACTGAAGCTAAATTTTCTTGAACTTTAGTAAAAGGTATTGCAAGTTTTTTCAAAGTATCGTACTAATTGATAAAAAAGAAATTTAAATTAAAATTTTCAACAAAAAAATGATTTTATTTCTCTCTTTTTATTAACTGTTACTTTACCCTCCCAACCAAAAAAACAAAAACGAATAATATTCTTTAACCTACCCTATACTTAGGGTCAAAATTTTCAGTGTAGAATCTTCTTTTTCTTGGTAAGATCTCTCTATTTTCTTGGTTGGGGGAGGTCCAATTTCAGTTTTGTCTTTTGCTAGTTGTATTGTTTTTGTTTTCAATTTTTCTCCCTTTTGATATTAATCAATATTTAATAATAATCAGTGGATAAAACCCATTTCAATATGTTTATGAAAATGGATACTGTGTCTTCCAATATAATAACAGATCCAAAAAGCATCATAATCTGCATAGACAAGGTAATTGGGTTAAACAAAAGAAATGCTTGGTATTCAGCCAAATATAACCCTGAAATTTATAGATGTTAAATTACAATGTAAGTTGAATTCTATTAAAGTTTGCTAGTTGTATATTCTGTTTTTAATTTTTTTTGTTTTTTTGTTTTGTTTCAGAACTTTTATTAAAAGATTAAAAGATTAGTAAAATAGCAAGTGGCTTTGTTATGGAAAGCTTAATCTTACCATCCACAAACTCTGTAAACCCACTTGAAAATAATGCTGGAAATAAAGCAGACTGCTATTTTTATTATTACTCATCTTGTACTAAAGTAAGTTACTTCTTACTAATTTTTTAATTTATAAAGCTTATTTTACCTTTACTTTTTCAAAACTTTTATATTACCTATTGATATTGTACATGTGAAATGCATCCTAATGAACTCTAAAACAAGGTAAAGGAAGTCAGAATTATTTTTTGAAGTAACTTGCAACATAAGTAAGGATGTTTTATATGAGGTTGTGGAGAGTTGCGTCTCATATCGTTCATTTGTGAAGAAAATTAGAAATAATGGATCATTTTGTCTAAGTTTTCTATGTTTGTTATAACCTATTATATATTTTCTTAATCTTGGTACATAACATAAACCTAAATTATCCTCACATGACAATGTTCAATCTTTCTTTACCTTAGGTAAGGTTTATGTTATGTATTGCAACCTTGTACCCATTTATAATATAGCTATAGGGCCTATGCAGTAAACATTGAAAAGGAAAATTTCAGACATTGCTCTACTCTCTTGTATCAAGATTCAAGAATATTAAAAGTTACTTCAGCAACATTTCAGTCTTTCCTTATCCTGTTTAGACTTTGCTAGGAATTGTTAGGTTATATTTTGAGTGTATATATAGTATCAATAATTCAATAATAGAAATCTCTTGAGATAGATCTAGCACATTATATTATTAGATTTTTTTTTTTTTATAAAGAAAGGAGTACCATAAAGTGGGGTAACTTTGACACATATTGGTGTGTGCCAAAATTTCTGTTACTAATAAAATCCTAAAGTTAAATATTAAAAATACTATTCATAAAGTATATAATACTCACCAAAAGTTTCAAGTCTGTAGATTGTATGGGGTAGTGGCATGCTGCAAAAAAGAGGGGTGTCAAAGTTACCCCTTCATTTGGGGTTGCTTTGGCACATATGTCAAATTGCCCCACCAGGTGGTTAGGTAGTTAATTAGAGTTAGTTATGGTAACTTAAAGTATGGTATGCTTTTTCAATTTTAAAAATTAAAATTTTTTTTTTTTTCAATTTTTAGGGGTGTCATTGTTACCCCACCACTTGTATGGTAATTTTTAGGGGTGTCAATTTTACCGTCCATGTCAAAGTAACCCAAATATATTCAGAGGTTAAGTTTAACGTAACCATAATTAATGTCCATCGTATTGTGCCAGATTATTATTCTTAACCCTCTAAATAACATGTTTGCTTAAATAAAGTTTTTGTTTAAACTTTTCAGTTTTGTGATATTATGTGATTAACATATAGTTGGAAAATGGAAATTTTCAAAAAAAATTTAAATCTTTCCATAACTCTCTACATAATCATTTGTCCTTACAGAACCTTTCCTTATTCATTGATGAACAAATGTGTTTTCAAGCGTTTTTCTCTATTTTTTATATTTAAGAAGAAAGAACTACAAATAGTGATAAGGGTGAAAAAGTGTCAAAGTTACCCCATCTGGCAAAGTAACCCCATTTACAGCATTAGATTTTTTTTTTACAGGAAAAAATTATTTTGATATAATTTGTGGGCAAAAGCCCAAATTTCAAGTAGTGTAATACACTTGAATTTTTGTTTATCAATTTTATTTCAAACCAGATTTGTTATTTACATTGATGATTATTATTATTATTATTATTATTATTATTATTATTATTATTATTATTATTATTATTATTATTATTATTATTATTATTATTATTATTATTACCTGCATTTAAAATATAATTTTTTGGATATATTGAAACAACACTGATAATATATAAGTGGGTATGTGGTTAATTGTGACATTAAATTGATTCTTTTGTTTCACAGTTTACCTTTATCCTGTCTTAACCATTTTTTCTTTGGTCATTTTTTTGACTTGTTATAATTAGAGATAAAGGCAAGTTCTGAAAATGATGGTATTAAACTGCCAATACTAAACCAATACTGATATCAAACATTTTAATATAATAATTCTTGATATCTGCAATTTTGTGGTTTGATAGGACCTACTTGGTATTGACCAAGTTGACAAGTTTCCTATCAGTACTGGTGAAAATTTTATTTTCTCTCCATCCCTAATTTTAATTTTATATATATATAATATATATATAATATATATATATATATACTATATAATATATATATATATATATTTATATATATAATACTATATATATAATATATATATATATATATATATTCACCATCTTAGTTTTTTCTTTTATAACATTTAAAAGTAGGAATCATGACCCACCCATGGAGTAGAATAATCAACCCAGTGTGGCCATTTCTTTGTGGGACATGGTGGGTCCTGTACGTACTCAACAACAATAATATATATATACAGTATATATATATATATATATATATATATATATATTATATATATATATATATATATATATATTATTATATATATATATAATATAATATATATATATATATATATATATATATATATATATATATATATATAATATATATCATATATATATATATAATTTCTTTTTAATTTATCTTCAAGGGAAATGCTTGTCCATTCCGACATGAACCTTCTGCATTAAGAAATGAAACAATGTGTGTTTACTGGCTTAAAGGAAGTTGTAACAAACCTCATTGCATATTTAGACATATGGAAATAAAAGTAAGTGTATATTTTGTTCAATTTCTTTTTAGGATTATTTCTTATATGCTTCTTTCTTTTCATTTTGCTTAATGTGTTAAACATTAACATCCTTTTTATTGTCTTTTTGTTGTAAACCGTGCGAATATTTGCGCTGACTTGGCAATGATTCTGTTGATTGAAAGAAGCTTTTTAGCAAAAATCACTTCTAATAGCTTTTTTTTTTTTTTTTTCTTTTTTTTTTTTTTTTTTTTTTTTTTTACAAATAAACACCCTCATCATGCACAGAACCCATCTAGGAGGGGGTGTACTCTCTTAACGTCCGAGCAGGACGTAGCCAAGCCCAAGTATATTATAGCTTCAATTCTCCCACCCACCAGTTGCGAACCTGGGACCCTCGCTTTGGATGGCGAGTGCTCTTAACAACTGAGCTATCGGGACGCTTTTTATATTATGTCCTGATATAAATACACATAAAAAACGTGAAAAAACTAAAGGAATATATGCTCGGCCATATATACATATTCCATTAGTTTTGGATTATTATTCTTCATGTAAGATTAATGATTAAATTGTCTAAAACGCACTATATTTCACTATTAATCACCAGTTAATATTACTTATATTATTATATTATTAATATTACTATTAATTGATTCGCACCTGCACTCATTGTTCTACACTACAAGATATTGATCATGTGCCTAGCGCAATATCTTTTCACTATATATTCTCTAGACTCGTTGCTTAATATTTGTTACCACTACTTATCATCTAATTAATTGAGTATAATTATATATTATTTACTCTGTATTATCTATTATCCATTATCACGACATCGTAGATTAATACGTTTACGATAATTCATGTTATGTTGTGTTAACAATTGTTTATTTAATATATTTTCTCAGTTTAAACCCGTGTACGCACAGCTGGTAGTGTATACCTACTTGATATGTCTTGGTAAATTACGGATTCTAATTCTAATGTTTGATACTGAAATCGAATCGGTATGTAGGTTAATCTGTGCAATCTTAAAGATATTTTTGATCAAGTCTTATTTTAATTGTTGTCCGAATCTGTGACCCTAAATGTCGATATAATATAAGTCAATGAATTTACTTTTTCCATCATATTATATTATTTATTATATACTTATATTTATTTTCCATTTATATTATTTTTTTTACATTCACTATTATTTTAATTTACTTTTTTTACATTAGTAAATTGCTGCGCCTGCATATATATATTGTTATTATTATATTAAATCTATATTTTGCTATAACTTTTATTCAACTATAAAAATATCAATTTATTAATAATAAATATTTAATATTAATTATTTTTTTACCTAAATACGACTGAGCGGGTGTAAATTATAAACTTTAACCGGCGCGCAACATATACTCGCTGGAGGGTATGATAAGGAGCACGCAATACAGACCTAATAGGTAACTCATTATAGTGGTGCGAAATAAAAGCCCTCTAAGGTATTGATGGGAATAATTGAACGCTTGCGTTTCAAAGTTACTGGACGTTCCCTGTAAGGTACACTAGTTATGTTTGTGTTAGTTAGCGCCTGTTTTCGTCATTGTGTAGGCTCCCTTCATCCTACTTGACGCAAGTTTTACACTAGGTTAATCTGCACAAAATTTTAATGTGATTTGTTGCGTGCATACATGTTGTGATCACGCTTAAAAGAGAGACCCTGGAATACGGCAAAGTACACTCGTTGACAACACCTACGCCTGTGCTTACCTTGCCAAGTGATGCGGCTGAATGAACGAGCAAGTGAGTATGATTGCATTTCTGATATTGTAGCTATCGGAGATGGATCTGTTACTGAACACTTCGTTGATTAAACCGAATGTTGCATATATCCAGGACAACTCTGTAATAATGTGTTTAACATGTGCTGGCCAATAACGGATGAGCATGAGATCAGAAGAAGCATCCTCACAGTTACCGGGATACTGTATCCACGCTCACAGACTGAGAAATTCACCTGACTTCTATATTCGTTCAACCCAAGCAATCGTTTGCTCGAGGTTTCATCAGAGCGCCTGAGATATAATACCGCGGGACCCTTCGTATACCCGAGGTATGCATGTTGCTAGTGAGCCGACCGAGAGACACGGTCGGTAATATCGAAGGCAACCTCCACTGCGTTAGTGAAATATACTGAGATGCTTGAGAGAGGTAGCCACGACCCACAGTAGATCATACAAGGACGCCCATTAGCCTTGTGCTATGGTGATTCCAAATTCAAGTCCTCGTATGTGTTTCGGGTCAATTGCAAAAGCATAAAGACTCCTCCATGCATTCATCCACCTTTACAGCAAGTATTCAAGGACGTAGGCCAAAAACCGTCTTTCGCCCCCGGTGCGATTTGCAAACACACGATGATTTCCTGCAACAAGTAGCACAATGGTAAGTAATTTTCCTCATCACTTTTTCCTTAGTCATCATACTTATATTGTGCTTGTTACCGAAAAAGGGCCGGATTGCTTGTCAACCATCGTGAATGGCTACTTCAACAGATAAAGAAAGCGAAGCACACTATATTTGGCAGCACGGAAAGAACAGTCTCGCGCATCACCCAAGTGAACCATCAGTCAGCTTTTCCATCCAGGAAAATTTATCCGGTTTATACCGATCTGGGGTGGACTTTCTCGTGTGGGATATATCTTGCCCTTGGTGCAGACCTGTGTCATATCTCTATTTACACGCCGGTCTTAAGTATGGACCCTGACGTACCTGTCCACACCTCTAACTACATTTTTGAACACGTTCCTCCAACGTGCATTGACGACAAACTAGACACCCATTTGCGACCCGCAGACACATTGTTTCCCAAGCATGATGGTGCTCTCAGCGACTTACAGCCAGCCAAGTCACGGGCGCATCCTGAACAGAGTCTACACTGAAACAAATGAATAGGGAGAGGGGGAACCTGTTGCGTGGCTGCAATGCCCGACCTCACACCCCTCAGATTAATTTTCTTTGGGGGCAATATGTGAAGAGTGTTGTGTCCATTAACCCAGTCAACACAAAGAAAGGAACTGATTAAGCGAATATTCACGGTTTGATCAAAACTCAGACACAGTGAGGGCATGTTGGGTATAGAGTCGGACAGGCAATGGCACGGCAATGTAAGCGAAATGTAATCAGAGTACAGGGCAGTACATCCCTCTTGCGTAACAAATCCAAGCATATAATATTTGTTAATTTTCTGCTCATATCCATACATGTATGTTCCAATAACAGATAGTATCTTAGTGCCTTCCTTACAGACATCATTGGTTTAGCCATTGGCTGTGTTAACAACGAACTCGTGCGAGTGCAAAAACATATTACACGTGAGTTTAACAAAAATTCCTTATTCTATATATACCTCAATCTATCAATCCCTATCAGAGTACGTGATTAGTTTAACAGCACAGCAATCACTATCACATAACCAATTTGAGAATATACAGCTAAACATCTTCTCTCGTTTACGAATGTAACGACTATGCTGTTCAAAACACATCTACGTGGATTTATCATACATCATTCCTGTAATACTTATGAGGAAAGAAGCTTTGCTAACTACAAAACGAATAGCTTAATTTCACACATTTAAATGATTGGCTTCTATCGTTTGAGGCCTCTAAGGATATCAGTCCCGCTACCCGAGTTATTTGTCACAGAGGTTTTATGAATCGAGGTCGCACCGCGCTTGTACCGTATATATCCGTATTTGAAACATATATCTAATATATGAGAGAGATTAATTAATTTAAATTAATTATATATAACTATATATAATTATATATTAAATTATATATATATTAAATTAGTGAGATAATAATAAAAAAACTTACCAGCTATTTTAGCTATTTTTAATCTGGGGATAGAAAGAAGATAATATTATATATTATCATACTACTGAGAAAGACATAGCTGAGTTTTTGTACGTGACGATATCCACCCTTGCAGGGTGAACACAGGGGATCCACAGTGAAAATCGAAAACTTTAAGGCCGGCTAATTCACCAAATACCCCGAGGGGCTGGATTGAGCCCACCAACGATGGTTCGAGCAAGATTCAAGTATTAATTTTCTATGTCCCTAGGTAGAATAAAAAATCCTATTGCTAGTATATGCCATATAGATAGGAGTCGATAGATTTTATTATAGGTATTATTATCATTATTATGGGTGGGATCGGGTAGGAATTTATTTATATATTAATAATTACGTACTATATATTAATATATATTGACTTATATATCCTAATATAGTATATTTATTTACTATACTATTAAATATACATAATATTATACATATATATATACCACATGACTATACCACCGAGGAGGAGGAATAAGAAAAGTCGGAACAAAATTCCTATCCGCTATTTTGTTTGAAAATAAGCTCTAGGCTTGGGGTGTTGCAAGATTACCACACACGAATGCCCATGTATGAAGAGTCCATCAAGCCTTTTTGTTCACAATTAATGTCTTGGATCAACCCAATAGAGAGAACGTAAATCGTATCCTAGATAATAGATTGGAAAAGGTAGTTTTGATTCTTGAGAGGGAGTGATTTCACTAACACAAAATTAATCGATATATTGTTTCTCTTCTTAGAGTGGTATGGGAGGAGAGATTGGCACAAGAAGTTGAGGAGTTCTATCTTATTTCTGATCGCACCTTTCAAATATAAGCAATGTTGTAAGCAATTGACCAAAAGTAGCTTTCGTGTAGCTCAAATTCTTATACGTATCTGTAAAATCATATATGAACATGTTAAGTGAAATTATTATCAATCTCTACACTGGTTGATCCGTATCTACAATCCCTCGCCATTTAAGCGCGATTGCTCCGATTGTTCACTGTGCGTCTGGATCTATTTAGTTTCTAGGCGGCTTCGAGATTGACTCACCTCACCAGTCTCACGTAATCCAACTAATTTATATACTTTACGATTTTAATATTTCATAATTGATTAAATGTAAGTGTCAGAGTAAATGTGTGTATAAGTAAAGCACTGTAGAAGGTATGAATCGGAGCTTGCATATATGAAGTCAGGACGACAAAGATCTGATACTCTAATAGAGAAGAGATCAAGCTATCCGTTGCCTTTCTCAGTGTGAAAACTTAACAACTAGGAGATGATTGATTCGCACAAAATTACAATTTAATACACGGATATTATGTATAAGAGGAGGCTATCTTTGTTATATTTGGTACACGCGAGCATACCCGTACAATGTTTTTCGCGAAAACATTTTCCCACCCCCCCACTAAATCATGGTAACCCAATTTGCAAGATCAGGCCCTCTGATTATTTGCGTGATGTTTATAACTGTAAAATCGTTTGTAAATAGAATATTTCTTTTGTGTTTCGACATGCCAGTGGTAGTTATGGTTATACTACAATGATTGATTTAGAGAAGAGATACATATAGTATACTATTTATTTACAGTGTAATTATACCACAATAGCCGTCTTGAGAATCACAGTAGAGTAAGTTGGTTCAGCGTAGGAAGAAGAATGAGCCTTCGTTGGTCCGATGAAGGATTGTATCTATCCGTCTCATCTACTTGGCACTCGAGAAATTGCCGCACCTGACTAGTATTCTTTGTACCGCGTCAGAGAAATGGAAAAGGCAATGGCAGATATCACGTCTTAGGGCCCTAGAATATGCGGAGGCCTGCTTCAGTGCGAATGTAGTCGGAATGCAGCTTGCCGACCGTCGGGTGAGGTCATCGAGTTATTAAGTACGAGTTGAATACCACAGATTAATTCGCTTTTATCAAATGCGAGTAAAGTTATGAGAAGGAGTTGATGTTATGCCATGTGAATAGAAAGCTAGCTTTGCGTGTGTATGGTTACATTGAGTGTTTGGGGAACTATGGTTGGCGAGTGGAAGTGTGCTGCTATGTGAGGCATGAATTAAGTGGTTATCGTTAACACTGCATATATTGTCAGGGTTCAAAAACTTGCAAAATAACCTGTCCACATATAAACGCGACATTCTCCGCGCCAGAAAATAATCCCTAAGGACTGAGCATTAATGCAGGACAGACTAAGGTGACACAAACTTCCACTTATGCTATTGATAGTTGGTGTCGCGAGTCGTGCGAATACTTACTCATTGCCTACTACGAGAGGTGGCTGGGTACACTAAACTAGACATGCGACGTATAACACATAAGCAGCATAGCGTCGCGCGAGACACATGAGATTATCTGAGGCGTGAAAGGTGAGAACTGTTCGAAAAGATGAAGTAAGTATCGGGCTAGACGTTACGTCTATAACTTCTCCCAAGAAGAAGATGACAGTCCCAACAACCAAACATGCTCTTGCGATGGCATGAGGCTTGTAGGTACTCGCAAAAGCAATCTGTCGCAGCCTAAACGATTGAACTCTCCTGAACTCCAGAGAAGTATAGTAATTGTAGTCTTAGGTTTGCTGATTACTTTAAGATAGTATATGATCATGTCCCTACCAGTTGTAAGCACCTCTTTACTATTATCTTCATATCAACAGCAATCAGCTTTTGTAGCGACTGCTTCAGCGTGCGAGAAAGTCCTAACTATATAAGAAGTAATGCCCTAATTCTAAGTTAATTATGAAACAACGAGATAATAGCTGAATATACTACAAAGTATATGAGACTTATAATTGAAGTTGATTATGAGTTTTCACTATTCCAAATATATAAATTATAGAGAATTGTAATCATAATTTATACTATTTTATGTTAGTATAATAGAACAAGGAGTATAATTATTAACCCAAGTCAATTACAGGAAAAGGATTATGTATTAGGATGACCTTGCATTTTGTCTGAGTTTCTGCTAGCGACTATTATACTAATAAACATTTTATCCTCTCTGTTTTCCTATCATATTCTGCACAACCCCAATTATAGATCGTTATCCCAATAGATTATAGGGCAAAGTTAAGTTCAAGAAGCGTGTCGTAATACTAGTGAGTGTCACTTGAATGCGATCTAGATTCATTACGATCATTGAAGCGGCACGTCAAAAGGTCCTTAAATCGAGAACATAATCGATGAAATGTGTCATTACCCATAAGTACTATAGAGACAAGAACTGATTGTACTGAATCGAAAGTAAGCCTATCCAAAAGAAAGGATCTACCGGAACATGGCGCTTTGAAAGTTCCTCCTGAATGCTTCTATCTTTCATAAAGATCCTACGAGTGATTACGTTCGCTGTAGGAAAAAAGGCTAGCCAAACGCAATACTGAATCACGCGCTATGCATCATTTATAGAAAGGAAAGTAAGCCATTAGTGAAAACGACTGCCTGGTAGGTCTCATACATCCACAAGAAAAGTACCAGTTACTATTAGTGACGAGTAATCCACCGATAAGCTATCATACAGGGCATTGCCTTGAGTAAACGATAGCGGCGATGTGAGCCAAGTATTTCGTAGTCACGTTTGAAACTCAGCTCAACATCTACGACCACTGACGATCCATATTAAAAGCATAGAAGAGTCATTACCGTGGAACTGGAACAGGACGAGGCATTTCGGAGAGATGAGGCTCAAAATCGACTTAGTCCACTACCCGTAATTGAGGGTGTGATGTGGAAGATACTTATATCGAGCAGTTCGAGAGAGCCTAGGATATTGATTTGCGGAGACTGCCAAGTCAGATTCGGAATATTAGTGAGAAGTTCGAGCGGAATTTGATAGGAATGGAGTAATTCATAAACAATAATATCCTTAGTCTTTGGAAAGTCGATGGCTTATATGTATGGACTTAAGCCTCTACCCTCGCACGCAATGGTCATGTAGAGTGGCCATCAATCCAGAACATACCTAAAGGACTAGAATAAAGGTTGCAAGAAAGAAGATTAGATAAATTAAAGAAGTATGCGAATCAAAAAAGTTGAAAACTTATAATAGGAGTTTAAAGCTCAGTGGTTTCTATCATTGGAAGGCAATGCGCCGAAACGCACGATCATCTAGAGATTTCTAGGAGAAATAATAGAGAGGATCAGATGGAAGAAACGTGGACGTAACTATGAAGTATTTATCCAGTGCCAGTTATGACCACGGTGAATACCAAAGAGGTGAGATGTATTCTGCTGTCCAAGACAACCCCCGTTCAAACAGCTCAGGACATTCGGTATGGCGTTCTTGTATATTATTACGTCATGTCGCAAGAGCATACACGAGCAGTTACACTGTGCTGTATTGATCGATTTTATGAAAAGGCGAGGCAGCGCGTTTAAATTGGTCTACCGTAGCGTCAGAGAGATTTCACAACAAAAGTCTGGCAACATTTTTCTATTCTAGCGCTACAAGGTGACAACAGCCAGTACACGAAGTCCTTATGCCAATATAGAAATTTCATATCAAACTCAAGTGAGAATTGACTCAACGCTAAGAGCACGAGATCGCTGATCTCTACAGCAACATAGGCTATTCTATCTCCTCCAATATGCCTGTCGCACGTCTGAGCGCATGAGTTGCGAGCAGGAGTAAAAAGCGCACGTGATAAACCTGCACCTGACCGAAAAAATCCCCGCACTTTTCTATCGCGTTTCCCCAGGCCCCTTCTCACCCGTAACCAAGCGACAGGAGCTATCCACAGGCCGTGTCCAAGCTGGTTAGCCCCAAGAACTCTGCACGACCTTCGCGTACAGGCTAAGTAGAGACCGGTATGAAATTGTAGACTGGGGCCAACTATGCCGCATTTATTACCATATGGCACAGTCCGATTAGCCCTACCTCTTCATAGGCGTCATTCTACACCAAGCGCACGGTATTTATCTCCATATTTAGAATCCGTGGGATAGCATCCAATAATCTTCAAACATATGATACTATTTGCACTTTCTTTTCCATTTTCGTATGTATGTAGCCACAACGGAACTGAGTCGCTAAGTCTGCTGACTGCATCAATTAACGGACTATGCTCTGGGTTCGATAAAAGCCGGTACCTACACTATGTTAAAGAAGTATAAAGAGTGAGCTCTGATTTTCAGAGCGAACGGACCTTGGTTGCTTTTGCCACACCATGTAAGAATCCCTAACCTCATCTCTGGGTCGAAGGCTATGAGTAAAGTTCGATTCACATTCACTCGAGGTATCTTGGGATTATTTCTTTATATTCAATTTAACTTCTCCACAAACGTAGAACTACGCCGTATTATAGAGAATTATTATTCGATTGTCTTTATGTTTCAAGATGGGTACTTTAGATGAATTTTGCCTATCTAGATACTATACTACTACGGTGCCCATTCACTTCATAGTATGATCAAATTCACTCACTTTTATGATCATATTATATCTGAAACATCATACAGTTTGCTCTAAACTTATAGATTCTCATAAATCATTTCATTTTATTACCTTAGATATTCGTCAGCACTATAAGTCGACACAACTAGTCTCACTAACTACATTAGTAATCATATAGTACATATATACCAACTATATATAACAATATCAAATATCAATTTAACTTAACTTCTATGCTAAATCCTATATTTACCATAAGATACACTACTCGTAATATGATAGAAGACTGACCCTTAGTCTGAACTCAATGTATATATCAATCATAGTATATTACATATTTAAAGATTTATCTCACTAGCCTATATTCTACATATAAACACTACATTCAATTTAACCTATATACTATATAATGAAATAAATCGAAATTTTAATAATGCTAACTATCACCGTACCCACCTTATCACTGACCTAGATACTATATATCCACACACTTTTACACTAACTACAATATAATCATCTCTGAGCATTCATCGTTCCACTATACGCTACCCGTTCATTCCATTACTTCATAGTTACAACAACTATATTATACTCATATTGACTAATTACTATGAAAATCTGTACAGGTATGCAACCATCACTTCTATTTCTTTGATATATTCCATAGTCTAGTATCTCTTCTCTTCAATCTAATATAGCAATATATTACTATACCAATACAAACTGAGGAGTATAAGTCCATATCATCCTAAAAGATTCTAGTTAAGACCCCACCTAAATCACAACTAACACCGTATACCCTTTATACTATTATGCTCGAAACTTAAGCCGCCGTCCACTCGTTCTGAACTTTTCAAGTCCTAACCCTACCTTCATATTACATACGCTCCCAATACTTTGTCCATTGTTAATATAAAAATAAACATATCCATTTCGCAAAACTCTACTCAAAAATACCCAAATTCCTCCTCAAACTTTCTTCAGTATTCGCCACACAGAACCAAATCCATATATATACTTTATAATATTATTATATCTTATCATAGATATATATATATATAAATATACTCATTTTTTATATACTTAAATAATATAATGTTGCATATATATATAATTGCAAGCTACATTAGTTTTAATAATATATTAAACATAAGATTACTATATCACTCTATGATGACAGATATGGATAAACAATGAGGAATCTGAGTTAACCTTATTATATATAACTCTCACCCTATATAATAATTATACATCAATATATTATAATTAAATTTAATTTAATTTATTATTCATATATAATTATATAAGATATTTAAAATTTATTACTATATTAATTCTGTATTAATAATTTGTATGTAGATGTATTTAACTTTACCCTTTAATTGCTCACTCATCTTTACATATGACTTTAATGAACTGATTAGCAGGTTTAAAGCTAGTGTGGTAATCTTCTGCTCAAACAGAGTTCAACTTATTAGTATATCTATGTAGTGTCTGTCAGTTGATGTATAGTGTTTAGTCATCATAGAAGAGAGAGTATTACGTCCACACTAGTTACCATAAAGCAAGTCTTGTGGCGGAGTAATAAGTTAAGATTGAACGTAAAATTTAGTAGTATATATAATAAATTATACTGTACATCTGTGTAATTTATAAATGACTTACGTTATAATTATAGCAATTAAAACCTTGCTACCTTTATTAATTATTCAATTACATAATTATTAGATATATTTTATATCTAAACTATTTTTCTGTTTGTTATATAGTTGAGATACTATGAATTTATATAAGTTATTATTAATATTGAATAATATATAAATCTAATTATAATTATTATTATTACTATTTAATCTATTATAATATTAATTAGTATATTTTAATATTAATATATTACATATTATATATTTTATTATTATTATTATATTTAGTTACTAAATTATTTCAAATCTAATTAATATTTCATATTTTAATTATTATATTACCATTAATTAATATAATTTATTATTACTATTTACTATTATTACGAGACTGTCACGATTATTACTTACTTTTTAGGTTGTTGTGCTGGTGTGCGGCCGAATCCTATGTATAAAATAGAAAGATTATGTATTTTATTAGGCCAAGATGGTAATTTGAGTAGTTGATTAGATTCGGACAGACTATTTTGAGCGCTAAGTGATAGCTGTGGTGAAACTAATCTAGCTTTATGTGGACGCTTTAGAAAGTCAACATCGTAGGATCACTAGATGCAATAATGGTTAATATTGTTGAGTAAGAGTGAGATTGATGAACTAATACTTATGCTTAATTCTTATTATTATCTATTCTACCTAGTGTAGTATAATCGTTAATTGAGAGGTAATTATTATGTGGTTTGATAATATATTTAGAACAGTTTGTAAGACATTGATTTAAACATTTATATTATTATATCTATTAGGTTTATTATATATATTACAATTAATGTATGTAATTAATGTATTGAAACGGTAAGTGCAGAGTTTATTGTATGTTAATGAGTAATAGATTTAGATGAGTTACGTGATTATTATGGCTAACGATGTTGTATTATTATATAGGTTATTTAGTCTGTGCTATGAGTTATTTTATTTCATCAATATATTAATATTTTATTAACTTATTTACTTTTTTGTTGTATGAGTTTGTTATTATTATTATATATAAAGGATGATACTCTATAAAGTACTTATAGAATGATTGACTTAATAGGGTCCTTACTATGAAGAGGTATATGGAGTAGTATATCACTACGGTATTAACTGATTGAATTCACCTTATAGTAAGTATTAGTGCTTATTTGTACATATATGTAGTCGCACGACTTAATAGGTTACTGGGTAATATAATATATAATACTACAATGCTTCAAAAAACATACTAAGGAAACGATATTACAGATATTCAGTAATAAGTGAGTTAGATTAACTTTAGTATATAATTATATTATATGAGCAACCTAATCATTGTTTACTGTCCGTGGAGGAATATGCTCCTGTAGATGCTCTCCCGCAATTCAGTGAGTTTGGCAAAACAATGGTCAGGTTATGGGTTGGTCTATGGGGGATATTGGGGCAAAAGGATACACAAGGCCATTAGTTGCGGCGTTCTTCCGTGGATAAAGCAATGAAGAGATTATATTGTAGTCAAATGCAATTGTGGTTAAGTCAGTGAATTTATGTATACTTCCATTGGTCAGTTTACCGGATGATGTTGCTATTTGGGAGCTGTATCGTAACAGCATTTTAGAGAGTGGATCTAAGGCAACATCGAGCCTGAGAGTGTTAATGAGTGTGTAGTCAGTTTGCCATCGTCTTCTATCATACATAAGTACGTGGCAAATATATATCGTGCCAGTTGCTCATATTGGCCTCTTCTTCAAATTGGTTGAGGCTAAATCGACGCCATTCTCTGGGTTTTGGCCGGTATATCGTCTCATCCCATTGGAAAAGGATTGGATGGGTTTAGGTTTCCCCATTTGCATCTCGTATCTATATATTATATGTTCTACTCAGGGAACTGTTTAACACAATAAAATTATCTTAAGAGTGCAGGGTCTCTATTATCCCATGATTGGTCGAGTGTGGCGTCTCTTGAAGTTCCTCTGTCACGTTGTGGCGTACACATCACCAAATAGTTACACTATCAGAAAAGCCACGGTCTTCGGTGTGATGTAGATCATCATATGATAAACCATATATAATATACTGTATAAATACCGCGAGAGTGAAGTAAATACAATAATAAAAGTGGAAAACATTGGTATGGCGTATACTAGAGTAGCGTATAGTGTATCAGTATAAATCAGGTATAGAAATATGTTTATATGATATTAATCGTAATATAATATAATAGGTATAAGATAAGATAACCACCCATATTAATTATTAGTGTTGAACTAGTAAGGTACATTTATTGATGATATGGTAGAGTGCTATGTATAATAGAATAGTACGCATGAAGAATAATATGTAACTATGATAAGTCATGTATAGTACCTTACTAGATAGCACGGTTAGGACACATGACGAAGCTCTTACCCGAAATAGGCGGGAGGATATGAGTGAGAGGAATTGTAGTTAGGGCGAGGTATGGTTTATACTGATTCGAAGCAACATCAATTCTCAAGATCCTGCTCTTAAAAGGTCTTACTAGTTTGTGTTCAATTCTAAAAGGTATGTACTAAAACTATCTATGCAATATTTTCACACTGATACAATGTTTAGAGATCCGGGATTTGAACATGAATCATCTTCTGCCTATTTCTTAGAGCTAATCTATCACTTTCAGTGTCTTCGAAGGAGTAAATCATTCCTATGCAAGGTCATTTATAGATCCTATATTTTCCTTCTTCGCATCTATAGCTGACACATGACCCTTATACATTATCCACACTGCTTTTGATTACACATGAGCTGTAAATTTTTTGGGCCCTGTACCTAAAATTTCTTGCTATGGAGGTCTACTTAGATGTCTACGACCTGAAGAGCCTTCTATTTTTAGGTTCAATACAGGCTGATCTGCCACGCATGAAATGGCGAAGACTCTATGTTAGGGTAGAGTCGCGAGTTGAATATACAGACTCAATATCGATGCAGTCTCTCTCAGAAAGATAGTTATGATCATTGAACCGGATAATGGTACCTCTTGGAAATATGATGCGGGAGCGGTAGGAGGCAGGTAAGACAGTAAGTTAGGAGCAAATAGAGACTGGCTATTATAAACTATCACGCAGTCTCGAAGAGCTTATACATTTGTACTTAATACAGACCGTGTATGAATTCATAGTTCTTTGTTAACATCTCTCCCTTAAACCACTCGCTGGCAGGCTTCTGCTATTACCAGTAACTACGCTCTAACCCTCAGGGATGTTTGCCACGATTAACCGCTTCGAAGACGGTCAATATGTCCCATGCGACGGCAGGATAATCAAGCAACGCGACTACATGGCACGTGCGACCCAAATGTAGCTTGGAGAAACTGAAGGAAGAAGTATGTATAGAAATGAGAAGGAAATAACAATCTAGTAATTAAGGAGTTATATTATTGTACTCACTATTACGATTGATGCTAGTAAAGTCAGCTGTACTATTATGAGTACTATATAATTATGTAAAGCATACGTTATAGATTAGTGATAGACTACGTATGTATAATACTCAGTTAGTATAATGACGTATACTAATCATGTATAAACTCGATAAATACTTAAAGATAAACTGTATGGTTATAATCAAATACATATAGGTGTTTAATACAGATATATTCTCAATATGCCTTCAAGAGTGCTTTATTACAAAATAACAACATATTGATATTACGCTATATGAGAGATCTAGCCGTAGCTGACACTAGTTCCTTCCAATTAGTAAATACTTATATATTTATTTATATTCTAAGTACGGTAAGATTTCTTATATTCATAGTATGAAGTATGTCTTATCAATAATATCAGTGGTATGTATATGATATTAGGTAAATTTATAGGTTATAACTTACATGAAAAAAATACTGAGTAAGTATTCTAAATATATATATATAATTATATATATATTATTTATTAAATATAAGCGTAATGCGTATGAACTTATGAACTCACATCAATATATCACTTATTACAATATATAGTATATATCAGACAATCATAAGGTAGTATATACTCTAAATAATTAGAATCATGCATAGTATAAGGCATGGATAATCGTATACACATAGCTTCCACTTATCACGTCGGAGTGGAGAGAAAGAGGATGAGATAGTGGACTTAATTTTTTTTCTTATTCTGTACTTAAAATTTGAAAAATCTCTCTCCGTCGTGTCTTTCTCTTTCTATCTCCAGATTGCGCTACTTCTCATCGAGGTGCCCTCTTCTCTCCGCGTCGTATGTTATCTCCCTACCTGCTTTCGGTAAGTTCTCCCCTTTCTAGTCTCCCTCCAGTCCGCTCGACTGCGAGTCTCACATATCAGACTTTCTTGTTCGCAGTTATTCAGGAGCATAATCTGCCAAATATCTTACCGATTTCGTATTATATTGAGCATATCAGGAATTTTATCATCGCGATATATGGTCTGTAGGCTACCCGAACAGTCCAACTAATTATGTCCTCTCTCATTACCATGTCGTCAAGCTCACTCCCACATCTCTTCCCAGCAATTCGTGACCAAACACTGCTTCAGAGTCGCACTCTGACAACATCTTCTATTCGAGAGCAATCTCAGTAAACTTCCACCCTTTCTTTCGCCTCCCGAACCATTATGTATTTACCGCTCTCCCATTTCTCCTCTTTTTCTTTTCGTTTCCCCTCCGGTGATTTTCGTCGATGAAGTTTAGCAAAAGCAACCAAAAACCGAACCAGCGGCACATTTTTTTCTTTTCCAGTCCCTGCCTTTCTTAGTTTTATATAAGTAATTCACCTCACTGGTGATATGGCTTGCATCTCGGATGAGGCGAGCTGTGGTAAATCCGTCTTCCTCAAATCCAGCTCACCTGTGGAAACTAGCCGTCGGTTCCAACTCTCGTCTCGTAGAGATGACGGAATCCTTCCTGCTTCCTGCTAGACCGGAATCCCTTCTTGATCACGAGTTTTTGCGCTATTTGGAATATACGACAAGATCTCACGTCTAAGCCTCGGTGGCTTTCGGAATCAGTATCAGCTTCTTTGCTTTACCATGGGCGAGCTGTTCCTCCCATCTGGTATCATCTTCCCGCGACTCCAGTCTCGCATCTAACACTACCATACGTACCGGCCACTGAAACGCAGCGGTATCTGGCTGTTCAGAAAGTCTGCCGACTAAAGTTGATCGTCGACTGGCACTAAGGTCGTGAAGTTTGCAGCGCCCTCTACTGGAAGAATTTGATCAGCCGCTGTTGTTTGGACCTACCTGGGTGCGGCAAGGTGGAGGGGAGGCTCCGGAGGGAGCGGATGCTGGTTGCTAAGGAGAGGGAATGACACTGCCGAGAGGAGTGATCGTATCGACAGTCGAGAAAAGAAGTATATATTAAAATAACTCATTAAATTTCATATTAAAATAAAAAAACATAATAAATCTGTCAGACCTAGAGGATGACCGCTCGACCATTTCTTGGAGTACCTGTGACTTAGCATGGATTTCTATTAAGTTTGGTATAGCTGACCAGTCATTATTTCTTAATATACATATTCTACATTTTTTATAGGTGCACGTGTCACGAAAAAATATGAAAATACAATATATATATATCACAAAAATCGTAATAACAATATGAATATGAATAAATTTAAATGACGAGAGAGAAGTTGGTGACTTCATTCGTAGAGCGAATTTGATTTATATCCTGAAGCTCAGAAATAAAAAAGATATTCAAAAAAAAAAAGTGTGTTTGTTTTTATTCAAAAATGTCTCCAGTGAAGATTTTTTGATATTAATAAAATTTGTTTCATTTATTCCTCCTATTACAGTTTCTTACACGTAACTTTCAATTTCGTATACATTGACTTTTTAAGTTCATACATATGCTTGAGTACATCTACATTAGAACCTAATATATAAAGCAGCAAAGAGCGATCGATCTAAGAAGGTATGATTACTATTACAGAAATAACACTTGCGAACCTCCAATAATCACGGACACATAAGAGCGATTCCTGTGAGAATCTGGCGCGTACGCACTTTGAAAAACGAATCTTAAAGCCACATAGTACGCTTTAGCAGTATATACCAAAAAAATACATCTCTTACACTATTACAAATTTTATTATTTTATTCAAATAATTATATTATTTATATATCATTTTTATTTTTCTTAATAGAGTTATAATAGTAATAACAAATTATTTTTATATTATATAACAAGAATAGAATAATTATATATAATTATAATAATATAGAGGTACTAATATATCATATATATATACCTAATTATCATTTTGATTAGTAGAAGTATTAATCTATATATATATTTTAAGGTTATAATATATAATATATAATTATATATATCACGACCCCAGTATTGTTGACAAATGAACTTCTTCATTATAAGATTTTCCATAACAATTCACTTCATTTTCCGATTAATTGGATTTGCTCAGGTGAGTCAGTCCCCCAGGTTCAAAACATTTGGCTAAGTACCTCATAAATTCCACTGCAGCCGCCTCATACTGTTTCACGTGTATTTTTGTTTCGTCTTCTCAAAATATTAAAATCAATGCTTGAACTCGGGCCAGAGAATATACGGTATGAAAGTGTATCAAGTGAATTGGGAAAAAAGGTAAACAGACGAATAGAAAATAAATATGAAAGAATTTACTATTTAATATAATTCAAATGGTTAGATTTAAGTTTGAAAATATAATTGAATCAATAATATAATTTCAATTTATTTTCCTACGTGGAAGGAACATTAATTATTAATTTTAAGTATTGCATAATAAAAATATAACATCTAACTGAGAAAGTTAAAGATAAGACATATACGGATTATACATTAAGCGTATGTAATTAACTTCAATTATAGATGATATATTATTATCACATCACCTTTTTTTTAAACCACTAAATAATAATAAAACTTACAAAACAAAATTTCACGAAATAACACAATCTATATAATATAAACCCTCCACACACAAGTAGGACTACCGTTATATAGTATTTCTAAATGCATCGTAATTATTTTAAATGTTTATATTCTGTTGCAAATAAATGTTCTCGATAGCTATTGATACTACATCCTTAGGAAAACAAATGGAAATGATCTCTAAGGTTCGAACGCAAATGCCTAAAAGCCCAATTTTACCTTCCCGTATGAAAGGGAATTAGTTTTACATTTGATAAGGAATTAAGTGACCAAGAGTTCTTATATATACACACTACGCAATTTAAAATCATAGAAGACTCAGTGTTCAGGACTAGTGGGTTGTTCCGTCGTATAATTGCTATTCGAAAGGTATGGATGTAAATGAATCCTTGATGAAAACGTGAAAATTGACTCACGCTTAATTGTATATGGCTAATTGGATCGCCCTACATGGGAGCTCTTGGAGGAGGATAGAAGATGGTTAAATTACGACACTGTCGACTGAGACTACTTATTGGTGCACAGTTAGACTACTTTAATCAAAAATACCGATTCATGATAACTCTTTCTAAATTTAACTATCTTAGCTTGAAACAGGGCAAAGAGACGCTAGCCTCAGATAATTTTTTTTTTTCTCAAATGCCGAAACACTTCATTCTGGAGCTTCTCATGAGCGTTATAAAGAGATTTTTCTTTTTTTTTTTTTTTCTTTGTTTTCTTTTTTGTTAACAGTTGACACTCACCCATGGCGGCATAACTGGGCCAGAGCAACTTATCGATTTAGAGGAAGGAGGTGTAACCTCCACTGTTTGCGTCTGGAAGTACGGAGACGTGGAATGCTACAGGCAGTAAGTTGAAGAATAGCAGAGAGAGACACTTGAGACCTCGTTCTCAATCCACAGAATTTTTATTCCTATTGCTTTCGCTTTTAAATGTGAGTTGATCACATTCATTCAATCTATCCACCACTCACCACTACCACTCAACAAATTGCCAATACATCACAATCTCCATAGTATGACTTCACCTCCGTTATAATTTTACACACACACAACCAGAATTTCACATACAATGACGATTCAACCATTCATTTCTCTCAATATAATCATACGAATCACCGTCAGCGGAGTCACACACCCAAGACAATCGAGCAAATTAATTTTTGGCATTGCAAATTTTCATATAATGAAAATATCATCGCTTCCTGCGCGCCAATGTATAACCTGAAATCACAGTTCTAATACTGTACTATACAGTGAGACTTTGTAGTCCTACTGTACAATGAAAAATATTCATTACTGTATCCGGTTTTTTTATGAAAAAAAATATAAATCCTTTTGATGAGAAAATAGTATCACTGTGGTCGTTATTAGAGATTTTTGTAAAGTAAAGTTCCTTTACTAGCCGTATTTGATGTAAAACTGTGCTTTTAAATCATAGCTCTAATGTACAGAAGTTTATTACTCTTAGACTAATTAGTCTATAAAAGCATAACATTTTAACTTACATTCAAATCCGAAAGCTCTCTTCTCATAAGATCGAAACTCTATACTATTATACATGTTGACATCTCCTCATTTTTTGAGTCTAAATAATGCAAGAAGAATACAGTAATCGGTTGTTCTGAACCGTGATTTAATGCAAAGCAGACATTAAACTTATAAATGGTTTAACTTAAAGATAATTCTACAATCCGCAATTTGCTTATTGTCCCTTGGTTGTATACCCGGTGCAATAAACATTTCTTAATATTGAATTTCCGAGTTAACATTATTAATAACACAAATGTGTAAGTATTATAAGTTACTTAGTACCATACCATCACAATGTTTGACTATTTCGTAAATTCAGGTAACTGTTTCTAGAATTGTCTTGGCTTGAATTGCGACTAGAGCATGCAATTTACTTTACGAGATCATTACACAAATCAGCATAGACATGTAACTCTAAGTATTGGTGTTTGATGTGATGAACGCTGCAAATAAATAGGAGAATATAAAGGTACAATGAAATATATGGAGTTCAACTATGAAAGGAGCATATCTCAGTAACAATCTAATATCAAATCATTTTCTAATATTGTTACGAAAAACTGAATTCGTAATGATAACACTATGAGAGGTCAAACTAACTGCATATTAATACAAGATATACTTCTGAGACGAGCTTCAATTTTAAAATTTAATTGGATAACACAGCATACATTTCAAACGACTATCGCACGAAGAGTACTATTCATTATACTCAAACACTCACACACTCCCGCACTTATGAGAATAATATTGGAGCAATATTGTCCAGATTCTTTTCTTATGAATAATAAATTTAATTAAAGCTTATTATTTTAGTGATTTATACTAAATATAGATTTAATAATAAATATTTCCACAGCTTATTATTTACAAGTTATTATATATCACGTATCAAGATATATATTCTTAAGAATGGTTATATTAGACTCCATTTGGCTCTCATTAAAAAGCTGGTTCCATTATTGATCATTATTAAATATATATAATGCTTCTCCTCATATACTTATATAATCAATATAGTCGAATTCATTTCATATTATCAATGTACAGTATATATGATAGGAGTCAGTATGGGGTTTTGCAATCTACTGCGGGGAATCAAGAAATAAAACTTGAACAATGAGGTTGCGGAGGTTGACGTTTTATGGTGGAAGGCACCGCCTAGGCCGGTGATTGAGAAAAACGTAAGATAATTAACTATACAAAAATGCCGTCAAAGTAAGTGGAATCATAACGGAATGTTGCATGTTGTTATTACAAACATATGATTCGATTATTCGCATTGTCTCTCGTGGCGTCCCCATAGGAATTGATATCTCCTTCTTGTGTTATCTCTGACATCTTCCTCTTGGCGTATCGAAAGGGAGAACGTGAATCAAAAATTAAAAATAACTACGGCCCCGCGCCCACGTTAAGTATATGGTGAGAGCTTTTCCATATAATATTAATACCTAATTATTTATTTGAGAAATAAAATATAAAAATTATATATATAATTTTATATAATGAATTAATAATTTAGATGGTTAGGCAGTATAACTAAGTAACAGTTTATATAAAAATGAGTTATCATACTCTAAAATAGATTGAGAAATTACAAACAGTATAATTATAGAATTGTATTTAATATAGTAACTAGATATAATAAGTATAAGAGGATTAGTATATAGTATACATAACTAACAGTAGGACGGATGTTGCCAAAATACATAAAATGTATAAATAGGCAATTAAAGAAAGAACCTACTATTGGTATCTGGCTTTACAATAATGGTTTTAAAGTATTAAGAGTCATACGAGGAGCTGAATGACGTAGTCAATCAAGGTTTAGGCGAGTAAACTAGAGATAACTATTTAACATCGTATTGAAATGGTGTAAGTAATTGTGTAGACTTGTTTGTAAAGTGATACAGGTCATAAGAATATTTATCTCGGTGCTCTACCAGCTATTCCTGCCTATCGTTTTCACTCCATCTGAGTATGAATAAGTAGTTCGTTTGCCGAGAGATAGATGTCGCTTTAGGTAAATTTAATACTAACTGTGACTCGTTTATAATTGGTGTGTGAATACTGTATGACGTCCTTGGGTTTATAATGATCTTATGTGATGATTCCCGCATATAAGAGAATACATCTATGTCTGATCCATGTAGGTTTTGGCAATCTCAGCTTGTTTTATTTTTTATACACAATGTTTTGGACCTCGTACATAAATACTGGTAGTTTATATTCAT
>JABUQX010073499.1:0-15185 GCA_015478945.1 Trachelipus rathkii
TCCCCTGAACCTTCCACTGCTTGGTTCGCATCCACCATCGGTGCTCTTCGACCATCCGCCGACTTGAGATGGGCCCATCACCTGGAAAGGGGGAAAAAAAAGAGAATGCAATGGCAGCGGCCCATTACATTATCCGCCACACAGAAAATGGCCCATTTTTCTCAAAAACCGGTAAAAAAATGCAGTCGAATTGAATCGGCAAGGACATACTGTAACAATTTCAGTCACCCAATGTAAGCGCAAGAAGACAACTATAATTAACCCAATATAATTTACAATCCCGCATTGTGAGAAACACCTAATAAAAAAATTTTAAACCAAACAATTATCCAATTAAGAGCTTACAACATTGCTCGTTACACATAAATATTTCACAGATATAGGTTAATAATTGTATAACGTAAGGCATGATCTTGACATGTATCATCATTTAAGAAAACATTTAAGGAAATTTTTTTTCCCTTTTTTTTTCTTCGGTGCATATTACAAAATATAAAAAAAAATTCTTTTACTTAGGACACGGTGCATATTACACCACTCCTGTGTGATTACATCCATAGCGAGTCAACCTCGGAATCTCCTATGACCAAAACGTTCTTCATCTGCAAATAAAAATATTGATTCTTGTAGAACAAAGCGAATGGTGATATATCATAATGATACAATAAAATGGAAAAATAAGACCTGTAAGGCATTAGTAATTAGTACATTGACTTCAATCATATATACTCATTTTAACGTTGCCATCGGTACGCTTTTTTCGGAAGCACGCGGATCATGACATATACACGGATTTCTCTGCTGTTGTTACTTTTGTGACACAGATTTATGTTTTAATTAATATTTGCAATTACCTCTCTTGCAGTATGATTATGCTAAATGAACACTCTTTTTACATTTTTAAATATTTTCAAAGTGTAATTTATTTATTTTATTTTTTTATTTTTACGGTGCTAACATTACGTATATAATAATTGTAAAAAAAATTCAAATTACGAAGTTTATTTGTGATTAATGTTTACTATTTATGTGGCCTTCGGCGCTGATATTCCAGAGGCACAGCCATGGTATTAGATAATTCCGCTACCGCCCCCCTGGATCTCGTATGCGGCCGTTGGTTTCTCACCTCCGGCTCCAGAATATCAGACTTCTCCGGCTCCGGGATGATAGCAAGCCCCTCCGGTTTCCCCATAGGAATCATTCATATACTCCCCAGGCAAACTTTCACACTCGCTCTTAGATGACTCTGAATCGTATATGCCCCCCAGTGAATTATTATGAGGGGATGACCGTAACAACTTTTGCACCTGAGGGCTAAATCCCTCAAATGCTGACGTCTGACTCCACGACTTTTCAAGTTCTCCAAAAAACTCCTCCCGACTTTCCAGATTCGACTCTCTCTGAACTGACCCATTCCGCCTCCGTGCGAAGCGGTGCGAACTGAATCAGCGGTAGCGGTAAATGAAATCGCCTATTGCGATGCAGTGACGCGCCGAAGGATGTATGCGGACATAGGAATCCATAATCTGGGACCCGAACTCGCATGACTCAATAGAACCCCCTCAATAGGATCATACGACCGGATTTTGGTCAGAACCAACAACGGAGATGATCTCGGACTAGGAACGACTCCTCAATAGGAGTTTTGCCACATCCTGCCACTAAAGGTTTTGTAGCCTGATTAACACTACAGAGGAATTCGACTCGGACGCTGGAAGAACGACTCCTTCAATGAGTTGCCACATCCGCCACTGAGTGTGTAGCGTTGTCTCTAACACTACACGGTCATCATCGCGTCTACCGCTCTTGACTCTCAGCCAAGTCCTGCAGAGCAGAATATTCATCACACGAATGGGGAGGCCTCAAACCCCAGGAAATCCTGTTCTTCTTCCTCCAACTCCACGGCATCGAATAAATTCGGCTCCTCTGTCACCAAACTACTCTCCTCCCTTTGTTCCTCTGGTGACAAAATATCACGTACCTCCCTAACTTCCTCCTCGCACCCATCATCTGAATGCAACAGTAAGGTCTTAAAATAGTGGTTTTTCCTAAAATATTCAGGAACATCCACCCACGGCCGTAACTGCGAATAATGTGCGGTTACCTCTTTACTTTGAGGCTCCAGAGGATAGCGGGAAATAACATATGACAGATTATTAGAATACACCCTGAGAACAACAAAAGGACCAGTAGTATATCGGCGTTTAAACTTGTTTGTGACCAAATCCCCTGGAAGATGGGTTTTATAAGCCACTTTATCCCCCTTTTTATATGGAGCGAATTTAGAAGAAGGTTCCCTCCAATATTGCTGCAAACAAGGATTTCTGGCAAAAGTATGCGCCCTCTTTAGTAAAACCTCGCTAGGCGTTGCTTTAATGGCAGAATGCCACGTATTATTATACAAAATCACGGCCTGAGGTAACTCGGTATCCCAGGAAACGGGATTCTCCTGCACCAACATCCGTAAAGTTGCAGCAGAGTAAATACGATTAACCTCTCCGTAATCTCCGGTGCTGAGGCAGATGGGCTTTGAAATTACCAAACGTGAGAACTACAAACTCCTCGCAAAAAGCCTGATCTCTCGGGTCCACATATTCATTCTCCTAATTCATCTTGAAATTCGTTATATGGCAAGAAAAGGTAACACATATAGCGTGTAAACAACCACTCACTTAAACTCAGTCTTCTGTTCTTCACAAGTGGCACCAGGAAATAAATTTTGAAAAAGGTGGTCAATGGCCACAAAAACAATAAACCATATTACCCTTGACCGTGCAACTTGAGCAAATCCGACTGCCACAACAAATCAAAAGGATGATTGTGAAGTAATTTTAGGAAGTGGTGGTTTCACAACATCTTGGAATTTTGTTCTTGTTCTGTGCTGAACTAATGTGACAAACTTCTACACACAATCAGGCCAAACTTTGCACCATCGCTGGATTCGCACAAGTCTTGTCGTATTATGAGAGAGATTATACTTATTCGCTTCCCATGACTATACTCATAATAATTCTGACAGACTACAGCTATCAATATCGGAAAAGGGAATTTCTCATATATTCATAAGGTCACCTAAAGAAAGGTACCACGAAGTTAACCTTTCCAAGGAAAGTTATCACCCAGCTGGTCTTAAATTAGACTTAAGGTCTTATCGCACTCGCGGAACTGGGTGTTTGAGTTTTAAAACCACCATGGAATCCAGGTTTCCTTAGATTTTGGATCCCGTTTTTTTGCTCTCCTCAAGAATAACCTCACTGTCTATCGTAGAGTTAGACACCAGATCTATGATCTGCGTCAGATAATATTGAGAGCTCAGAATTTACCATATTCACCCGGCGATCGCTGCTATCGTCTGGTGGTACATGCTTTCCACCATCACTTTGAATTGGATGCAGCAGATTATAATGTATACCAGATACACACCTCAAAGAACATACGTCACCACTTTCCTCACCATAAATTAAGGGAGTCGACGTATTATAATACACGTGCACCTGATATTTACAAAGTTGGGCAAATGCCGTGAATACTTCGGGATAGGCAAATCTGTCCCAGGAAGTCCAGTAAGTTCTCAGCCTTTTCAAATGTTCCTCCACCGCTGTCAGATTATATTTACTTTGTCTTTTAAAAGGTTCGTCCAAACAAACTACTTCTCGTAATTATGTTGAGCATCTCACTCCCCTCCAAGTATAGCGCGAAACATCTGAAGAGCGATCTCCCCCCCAGGTACTCTCCACCTGCTCCTAAAACCCCGTGGGACAAAGGTGAACTGCTCAACCCAAAGCAGTTAAGCCGTAAACTTTTCCAAACCCCTTCCTTTTCCGACGCCGGTAAATAATACGGATTCCCACTCGCAGAAATGTGGTGACGGATCAACGCAATTGCAGCGAGGGACATTTTTCCCTCCCACTAATATGTCGCACTTCGTAGTTATACTTGTTAAGCTCGTCTAACGTCCTAGCTATACGCCCATCAGCGGCCGACATGTTTTGCAAATATTGGAGCGGCTCATGATCGCTAAAGATCACAAACTTTTTCTCATTGCAAAGAAAAGGTCGTAAGGCCCTCACTGCCCACCGTAAAAGCGGCTAACTCCGCTCAACGTAAATACGCGTGTTGCGTTCGAAAAAAGTCATTTAAATGATACCGCTAATAGGTCCGAGATTCGGCCTATCGCGTCTTCTGCTTGCGATGGCAACTGCCCCAAGCACCGTGTCAAGATAGATCGACATGTGAGTACTAAGGGCGGTAGAAATCCAAGACCATTAAAATCCGGAAACCGTTAACAAATGTGGACTTACCAAACGCTGACTTGAGGCACCTTCAAACGCTGTTGGACACTGCCGGCGCTCAACGAATCCCACGTCCGCCAGTCTGGGCACGATAGCCGGCTTTACCGATTGAAGCGGAACAATTGAATATGGCGGCCGGTATGAGAATTAACCATACCCAAGAACTGCCTCAATTGCTTAACGGTCTTAGGCTGAACTGAAAACCAGACACCCTCAAGGAACTTCCAGAGTTATAGTTTTTCTCCAGGGAAGAATGCCCTGCCACTAATAACATCCCCAAGATTCCACGCTCCCGGGACAAGAACAAACTTTGTCCTTTCTGTGGTTCAGATTAAACCATTAGCTTGCAAGTGCTTCAGAGCCTTTTCCAGGAGAACCAAGTGCTGCTCGAAAGTGCGGGACCTAATTATTATGTCATCCAAATAAGCCATGACCTCTGACAAGGGAAGCCCTGTGACAGGAGTCCAGCATCACCCCGTTGGAGAAGTGGTGGTCCACCTTCACTCCGAATGGCATCCGAAGGAATACTCATAATGAGAAAGGAGGCGTTGAACATGCTCACAGTCTTTCTCCACAACTATCTTCGGCCATTTCAACTTTGGTAATAACCACCGACCAAGTCGAATTGTGGTAAAGTATTTCGAACCCGACATATTATATATCGAGTCAATTAGGTTAGGTAGGGAAAACATCATTCTCTTAGTACATTAGTTTTAGGCCGGTAATCGATACATAGACGGGTAAAGAACCGTCCTTTTCTTCTCGACTGGCACAACAGGAGCATGAATAAGGTGACGAGCTTTTTCGATGATGCCGCTTCCTCCAACCGTAAGCACTGTCGCTCGTACTCCTGCTGCGGCTAAATGGCCTTGAAATCGACGCACAGCGTACATGGATAGGTCGATCAGTGGTCAATTCAATATGGTGCTGTACATTCTCAGCCAGGCCAACATCATCATCTCCCGTACTGAGAACAGAAGAATACTTCAGCAACAGATTAAGAAGTTGCTCCTTTTGCGCATCGTCCAACGGAATATATCCGAAAATTCAAATTCCTCAATAATCTTGTCTCTAGTCCAATATTCCTGCATATGCGGTTCGCTGGAGTCATCCTCAACAGCTTCCACATGACCCACATTCACCTCAGCGACGTCAGAAATTGGCAGTACTTTACCGACCAAGTAACCTTTTGGCACAAACCTTGCATGGTCACTGTAGTTACACACAGCTACCACCGGCGAATTATCATGCGAGATTACCCCAGGAAGCACTTCCAAATTACCATCCCGAACCCCCTCCAATAAGAGCGTGTCCTGAACGTATGGACAGCCATCCAGATTTATTGAAATAAATCCACATTGGATAAGCTTCCACTTGGCATTGCCTTCCGAGTGACAAATCTTCATTTCCTCAACACTTCTTCATAGAGTCCTGTAGTTATTACGCGTTTAAACCGTCTTCTTCGCGACTAACAACTGAAGTGTTTGACATATCGTGGAGTAACGATTATTGGCTCCAACACCGCAGGAACTCCCAAGCAGCGGGATTCCCTCTCGCTACTCTGAAGGATACTCACATAAAATCTCGTCAAAACACGGTGACAAACCTCGCTACGGAACCGCGAATGCCAAGCTTGACCATCCTGCGTCACCCGGACAGGCATTGGCGACCAATACTCTGACTGGATCTGTTTGAAACTGGCGATGAAGAACGCCGCACAATATTGGGAAGTTTTTCCAAAACCGATGAATTAATGAGGTTGACGCACGCACCATTGTCAACAAGACAAGGATACATCCAGTCCCCACATCCAACAATGAGCACATCGACATGAAGAGGTTGGCTATCTACATTACTAAAATGGACTTTAACCTCTCCAGTATTAGATAAGGGTTTGTCTACATCAGAATACAGATCATTTATTTGCCCCTGAAACTCCGTGGCCTGATCTAGAGTCACGGGGCTGTGGAGTTTAAAGGAGCACCACTGCACGCGCCTGGTTCGTGAACCTCGTCACAAGTGGGGCAACGTTTGGTTTTGACCTAGCCCTCCTGAATTAGCTGTTTTGGGGCTGGTAGCGAAGGTTCTCCGCGTAAAGTTCGCGCAAAATCGTTCCTGCCTTTGACAATTATACAAAGTGTCCCCAGAACAATATATGGGACACACTGGTGTTTCCGCCGGAAGGGATGATATTTTCCTTCTCTGGTTGTAGTGATATTCCCGCATCTCCTCCTTTGATGTCTTGTCCGTCACAGAACGAACAGAGTGTCGTGATAAGAGGAAACAGTCATCAATTCGACGATGGTCTTCACAATGAATGATCAGGAGCTTCGCTGCGTCTTCGCGTATTGCGACGTAGCTTTGGGCTTTCCTAGCATTGCTGTGGGCTCCCCTGGGTCCTTCCAGTATTACCAGGAATCCTCTCTGCTGATTTCCTTGGAAAATATTATTCATTTGTTGCTCGTTATCTTCTGAGCGTTTAGGTGAAGGAAGTCCTGCTAGCGAGATAACGGTTTACCAATTGTCCCGTTCCAAGTAATGTTTTTTCCTTGGTGCAGAATCTTTAGGAGGTGACATGAAGATATGGTTGCGATGACCTCAGAGCTCCACCTCATCCTGACTCCCTGCTCTAGTGCCTAGTTTTCATTGTAATGCTCATTGCCAATGTACTATCTGACAAAACCTAACCTTGCCAGTTCGCCCTCATGATTCGCAAATATAGGATCGCGCATTCTCTGTTCCACATCCTGCGGCATATTATACAAAAAGGCGCGGCGTAGATTGTCATGTGTTCGCATGTTCATACCAGGGTACGCTCGACTAGCCAGTTGTTCAAGTCGTAACGCAAACATATTAATACTTTCTCCAGACTTCCTCTTAGCCAGCATGAACTCTTGTGTGGCCTTTTGCTTCTTCATCTCAGACTCATGATTCCACCCAGGTAATTAAGGGCACGCTTTTTACAGGGCAGATTCTGAATCTTCCATCTTTAGTTTGGTAGCCTTTGCGATACAAATCCAGTATGATCACACCCAGGTAATTTCCCAAACTATCAGCCAAGTCCATCAGGTTGGTGCTGGGTAGAGTGGTGAAACTCACAATATCGTTCAAACCTCCAGAGAAATTTATTAAAATCTTGTCCATCGTCAGGCATAAACTTCGGTGGTGGTGCGGCACGCGGCCGAAACGCCCGGGCATGCAACTGCGTCAGCAGAGAACGTGACTTGGTAATGGCATGTCAACTGAGCCTGCATAGCTTCCAAAGGGTCCGGTCTCACGGTGCCAACACTACTTAAGACTGGAACCCCACCAAAAATTAAATCAATTGAACGGTTAGATAATGGGGCAGTATAAGTTGCAAGTCGTCACAGTTTTGGATAGTTGCGGGTGCGACTTTGTTATGACGCACTTTGATGTTCCAGCGTGCAGAATACATTCCAACCAGCCCTCACGCCGAGCAAAGCTCAACTCTAGTAGAATGATATTTCCCAAACTAACCTCCAACAACCTCCGATGCTCTAGTCATCATCAACTTCCTAGACAGAATGAGAACCATTAATTGTCTCGTTCAAAACCGGGAATCGAAAACGTCCCTCCGCAACCGGTGGCTTGCGCTCTCGCTTGCTTTCTAGCTCTTGCATCAACCTCTGCCTCTCCGCTTTCTCTTCATTCAACTGCCTCTGTGTTTCATCCAGAGCATCTGTCAATCGTTTCAACTGCTCCAAAACCAAATTTCTTTCCTCTACCTCTACTGGATCCCTATCTACTGAACCCCCCGTGGCCATCCCCTCAAACAGATTAGGAAGGTTTAATGCCCCAGGAGTTCCAATGTCATCCACTCCACTTGCATTCTCTGCATTCTCAGACATACTGAAATATTTAAGCTTGGGGATGTAAAAATCACCCTAAGAGTCTCCAATAGCAACAGAGTATCCTGGCAAGGTCGCCAATTAATATGTAACGGCGAAGAGGGGGCAGACCCTGCCAACAGTCGAAAAAGAGAAAAGAAACCCTAAGCGCAGAAAGCTAATAGGACAGAAAATGATCGACGTGATCAGCAAGAGCGCCAACCCAGCCGTTGCGCAACTCTTTCTTGCAGAATAAAAGAAAGAAGGAAAGTACACTGGATACCCTATATGTTACTAAGGAGACTATCTATGAAATAAAACGCAGACACACAAGTTACTTAGAAAAATATATAATTTAAAAAAAACAGTACATATATACAGACTCGTGCTTAGCACCATACATTTTCAGAATATAAAAAAAATATAATATAATATTGTTTATGAATTTTCGAGTTCCAGCAATAGCACAGCCTATCAGATCAGAGGGGCCAATCGAAGTTGACCAGATCGTAGAGGTAATAAAATTGAATTACCAGAACGATCAATAGACCTATATAAATATAGGTCTATTCTCGTGACTGACAATTAAATCAATACCAATTATTTAAATTATTCAAATCAGAGACACACGCAGGTGGCAAAATATATAAATGGACGAGTCAATAGGACAACTCATATAATTATAGCGGTCACTCAACGCGGACAAGATCGCAGAGGTAATATAATAGAATTACAAAAGAGATCAAAGACCTATGTAAATGCACCTATATAAATATAGATGTATTCTCGCGAAGATGACCAAGAATTATAAATTAACAAACAAAATATACATATATATATATACATATATACACATATATACATATATATATATATATACATACATACATATATATATATATACATACACATATATATACATATATACACACATATACATACATATATATATATACATATGTATATTTAAAGTACTAAAGAAAATATAAATATCAGAATATTGTCATAAAAATGATTGTTACTCAATTACAAAAATAATCAATAATTAATTGCTTTAAAAGGTAAGTATAGGACAAGAATGGCAGAGTAAATTGCAATCTCAACAGTAATAATTAGTGAGTCGATAATGTCAAAATAACGAATATTATAGCAGCTTTAAAAACGATGATGACGATTAGAGGTTAAATAAGTTACAAATTATTACGTAACTTAAATTCAGACGCTATTAGACCCTCCATCGGAAAAAGCATCAGTTAATCATCAGAATATAAGGACGTCCCGCTTATTGGGCCGCAGCTTTGACTATAATTCAGTGCAATTATCGAGCCCCAAGCGAACAATGACCGGGTGGTGAAATAAGTGACCATAAACAGACCGATCACACGCGGTCCAGCACCGACACAAATGAAACTCAAGCCCGGATCACTAACGTCAAGATCGGTTCAGAAGTTGACCCAAGATTTGATCCCTGCAGAAAAACGCAGCTATCAAATCTCACGCAATTGTAGCAAATTGGAAAAATAAACAATGATATTGAACAGAAAATCAATGTAAGCTTATAAGAACAGGGTACACTAAAAAGAAGACGTACCCTAATGTGGGGAGTATGTAAATCAATGATCTTCAAGTCGAAGAACAATAAGGAATTATGGTACAGAATATTTTAGTACCTCTGAGTAGCAGAATAAATTAGCTACTTCAATCGATAAATTATTTTATAAAACAGAATCTTCACTTTTTATCCCTGTTTAACCAATTTGGTTTCAATTTTACCTATCTGGAATGGAAGGGAAATAATAAATATCTACAACCAAAATGTGGGCATGCATATTTTAACATATATATGTATACATACATATATATCAAAATACACATAGCCCGTCTACTTAGCTTTGCGGCTAATTAGAGTTTCGCTCACACCACTCAAAAGTTCTCTCCCCTGAACCTTCCACTGCTTGGTTCGCATCCACCATCGGTGCTCTTCGACCATCCGCCGACTTGAGATGGGCCCATCACCTGGAAAGGGGGAAAAAAAAGAGAATGCAATGGCAGCAGGCCCATTACATTATCCCCCACCAGAAAATGGCCCATTTTCTCAACATTATATATATATATATATATGAGAAGAGAGACGGAAGAGAGAGAGAGAGAGAACGAGAGAGAGAGAGAAGAGAGAGAGAGAGAGAAGAGAGAGGAGAGAGAGAGAGAGAGAGAGAGAGAGAGAGAGATGAGAGAGAGAGAGAGCAAGAGAGAGAGAGAGAGAGAGCAGAGAGAGAGAGACTGAGAAGAGAGAGAGAGAGAGAGAGAGAGAGAGAGAGAGAGAGAGAGAGAGAGAGAGAGAGAGAGAGAGAGAGAGAGAGAGAAAAAGAGAGAGATTAATAAGTAAATTAGTTTTTAAAAAAAACTTCAAATTTTAAAATATTTTGGATCCTTGGCTCGGAAGTTTGTGAAAAGAGAAATTCATGTAATTATAGTTGACAATTCATTCAGTGTTAATTTGTTATTGTTAAATTAAAGTAGTAATTTATATAATTATAATTGACAATTGATTCAGTGTTAATTTATTATTATTAAATTAGTAATTTCTTGTTTGACCTTTTCTCTCAGCTGGAAAGTTGATCTAAAACATTCTGTTTTAAGAAACTTTGAAAGATAAAGTTTTACAATCCACTACTTTGATAATGAAGATTTGCAATTAAAAGTTTTGTAATTGTAAAATTTGTTTGAACTATAGTGTTTCAGGATGCCTCGATTTCTTGTAATTGAGTATATAAATAAAAATAAACACAACAGGAAAAAAATACTTTTTATTTATTTTTAATTGTATCTCCCAGATTTGGTTTTGTGTGGCGAATCTGAAGTGAGTTTAAGAGGATTGTGGAGAGGCGTGGTTGGGTATGTAAAAGGAAGGATCTAAATGTAAATGTAGATAAGAGCAAGGTAATGGTGGTAGGTGACGAAAGTCTGAAGTGTGAAATCATGTTGGATGATAGACAAATGGAACAAGTATCCAAGTTGAAATATTTGGGCTGGATGAAAAGAGAACAGATGATGCTGAGTGTAGTAGCAAAGTTGTGAGTGGTAGTAAGGTGGCAGGTGAAATTAAATCTATGGTGAAAGCAAGGGGGCTAAGTTTTAAGTGCACTAGGGTTTTCCACGAGTGTATATTATTACCGATGTTAATGTATAATGGAGACACTATGGTGTGGAATTAGTATGCAGTCTGTTCAGAAGATTAATCTTAGGGTCGTGTTGGGTGAGGAAAATTGATAAAATGAGGAATGGGCCTCCGGTTGTATAGAGGTGACTGTGTTGGGAATCGAACGGCTGGAAGACCTAAGAAAATAATTATAAGATGGTTTTGTGAGGGGACATGGTTGTGGGCTTGGCTTGGATCAGGGACTCTGAGGGGATACCACAGTAGGGTTTGTCTCGGAGGATGAAGCTCCAGGGCGGATTATGGCTGCAACGGTTTCGCACTTAAGGGTATGAGTGGATGTAGACAGGCTTTCTTTTTTGACTTAGGTAATGTTCCTTACTTAACTATTCTGCATCCGGTGCATGTTTGCACACCCCATCCCCAGTCTATGAAGAATCAAAGGAAGGTCAAATGATCTTTTCTCAGAACTTTCAACATGAACACTGACCGTGGTTTAATCCCAAATCTACTTTAATGACTTCCAACCACTGAAAGTCGATAGTTATTTCAGTATATAATTATTACAAATGGAGTGAAAAATCAATAAAACTTTTTTTTTTTTGTGACATTTTACATGGGAAAAAAATATTAAATAAAGTTCTAATTTTATTACAGTTCCATACGCATATAAGATATACAAAACTTTATAAAATTTAAAGCTACCAGAAAATTTGGTTCGGTGACAAATTTCAAAACTTAAAAATTAGGGAAAAAAATTGAAATCAAATAATTTAAATTTTTAAAGCAAATATGAGCTTTTGATAATATTTAATCCTATAACAAAATGTTTCAAACATTTGAAGCATAAAAATTGAATCCTTTTGGAAAACCAAAGTCAAAAAGGCAAAACTAAAACAAAAGTTTTTAGAACTCATTAAGAGTCAGAGGAGAGGAGACAGGAATTTAAAAATAATGTCAACAATTACGATTTCTTTTGGTTTGTACTGTGCTAATTTCTGTTTCAAGTTCCTTTTTCCGCTTGCCTTTCGATTTATGGACATATTCCTCCACCAAACAAACGAATTCTGAAATATTTTTGGAAGATGGACTGTAACGTTCACATGAAGAACAAAATGAGTTGATATCTATTTGCGATTCACAATCGGAATAAAAACAACTTCCTTCAACTTTGGTTTCATTAAACCAATTCAAAAAACTTTCTTTCTATTTGGAACCAATTTTTTGTCTCGAGCGAAAAGTCACGTGACTCTTTCAATTTCCGTTCTCTTTCGATCAACCGCCATTACTAATTACTATTTCGTAAATATGAGTATTAAATATGGTCTTTTTCAGCAATTCCTCTTTCAAGCTGTCGTCAATGCCTGACCATGTAAAGAACTTGTCAAGATTATCAAATTTATTATCTAAAATCAACTTTAAATATAACCAACTTATTTTTAAAGGAAATTTTTTCTTAAACTCACAGATTTCCTTTTTGGATGAAAGACGAGAATTTAAAAGTTCTTCAACCTCATCCCACTTGTTTTTTATTACATAATATTCAATAACGTCAGCAGTTTTAAAAGTGAAATTTTTGTGTAGTTTTTTTCCTCCTCGTCCTCTGATAAAGGAAACTCACTAAACAATTTTTTATGTCACCTAACATGGGTTCCCTTTTAGTAATCTTCTAACAAAAAATAAAATTCCTCGACTTCCTCATTTGAAAATTGGGTCCAACTGAGCAATTTCTCAACAAACTCCGATTTCCCTTCTAATATTAAAAAAACACAATCTGAAGATACGTTTCTTTGTTCAACAAATACTAAAGATAAAGTGTCATTTTCTTTAACAAACACCAAACGCCTTTTAAAATCTTTTATCTCCGTCTCCGTCAGTTCTGCCCATCGAATGAATTCATCTGTTCGAGATAATATCATTTCCAAATCATACTTACGATAAAGTACTCGCGAAGCACACTCACTAGAAAGTGCTCGCGAAACCCACTCACTGTAATATTTAATTACTTTATCGTGAAATACAAACTGTCTTCTGAATTTTTCACAGTCTTTCTGGGAGAGGTCAAACCAATTCAAATATAAATCAATCTTTTCAAAATCCATTTTAAACATCATGGAGGTATAATGGTTAACAAAATGGTCCACGCTTACAACCAAGCTTTCCTTAAACACTTTTATTTCATCTGAAGAAAAAATCCATTTCAAAAACATATCAATACATTTTAATTCATCGGAGCTGTGAACAAGAATATTCTTACATGACCTTAAAGATGAATGCAATAACCTTTGGTGACATTCTTTAACTTCCTCACCATTCAAACCCCAACTAAGAATCTGTTGAAGCTGTAACAATTTACCGCGGATAATAAAATTCCAAAAAACTTTCAAGTCATTATGACAGAGATTAAATAGGTCCCTTTTAAAACTTTTAACCCTTTCATTTGGTACGCAACATTCAATAAATAAATCAATTCGATTCAAATCACAAATTTCAATTGCAAATTTACAAATAAATAGCCCTTTCAATTTTACGATGCGCAACTTTTCTTTCATAGTTGCACTTGCAAAAATCAGTTGTATAATTTTTTCATCTTTAATAGTAAATGAAGAGGAATTAAAAAGGTCATTTATAACGAAACATTCATAATTGTCCACACGACCCTTATCAAACTCTGCTTGAAAGCGTTTAAACTCTTCATATTCTTCAGCATCTGTAGAAATACAACCACTTTCAACTCTATAGAAAAACGTTTTCATAGACGAAGGACTCCGTATCCAAAACTCTTTAAAAATGTAATGAAAATCATAAAATTTACGAGACAATTTATGGTTCATCAAAGTCACTATTGTGCACAGCAGAAAATAAAATCCACTTTTCGATAATAATTCCCAAAATCTATTCACTGTGACCAGAAACAAGTGTTGATAAGGCCAACTTAATAAATTATATAATACCAAATACAACATTCCATGTTCCTGGAAGAACAGTTTTAATTGGTTCTCATCTAAATGACGAAGTAAATATATTACAGTTTCCATTTGTGGTGGAAATACTAAAAAATCCAGAAAAGTAGAAGATATTCTCGAATACAAGAAGCTCTTAAACTTGTTTCTGGTAAGAATCACAACTTTCTTTCTTTGTAGCTCATTTAGCTCTTCAAAACAGTTCTTAAATGACACATCATCATTGCAACTCATATACGTCTGATTTATCGCAAAGCTCGTTGTAAATTTATAAAACAAAAAAAAATCACTTTTTATCAGTGCATTTGAAATGTCTCCCAACAAAAATGAACACCATAAACTAACCATCTTATTCTCTCCACCTTCACCTAAACCATCTGAATTTATATTTCCATTGACCTCTTTAGGTCTTCTGTCTTCTGGCAGTTGCTCCCACAAAGCAGGAATGACATCAGAAAAACAGTAATAACAAGCAATACAAAATCTAATGGAAGAACTTATTTCAGTGTCCTTTAAAATCTCTCTCGCAGCCTTTTCTTTATTAACCATTCCATCGGAGGTAAAAAGAGAACTTCTGAGGAAGTAATAGCAATAATCGAAGGGCAAACCAAAATTCTCCTCATGAAATTTTGCCCATTCATAAGATCTCAACAAGCTCCATAAAACCATAGGTGTAGATATTTTTTCTCTCAAAACCAAATTGAACTTCTGTAATGTATCCGATACTTTCCTCTCTATAGGTTCAAACCAGCCATCATCAATTGAACCAGAAAAACAACCAATAAAAGTTTTCTTAATCTTGAATTCGTTTGCATGTAAAATAGCGGCTTGAATTCCGCAAAGGTCCTCCAAACGAGAAACCATTTCTGTAAAAAAAATATATATATATATATATATTGATTAAAGTAAAAATATAGTTGTCCTT
>JABUQX010073500.1:5000-7500 GCA_015478945.1 Trachelipus rathkii
TAATTATATATTATTATATATATATATTATATAATTATGGTAATATATATTTATATATTTGTTGCACACTTCCTCCATTTTCTAATTAACGGGTCGACGAGATATTTTATTATTAATATCTATTCCGCTCTCATAGACAAAGTGCGGATGCGAATGGCGATCTGATCGGATGCGGATGCGGATATTTCCAGAGATTTGGTTGCGGATGGAATGTCATGCGGAGCCGGATGGTCACATCCATCTCCTATATATATATATATATATATATATATATATATATATATATATATATATATATATATATATATATATATATATATATATATATATATATATATATATATATTTTTTATTATATAATATTATATATTATATATTTTTATTATTATATATATATATTATATAATATATAATATATTTATATATATATATATTATATATTCTATATTATATATATATATATATATATATATAATATATATAATATAATATATATATATTATAGAAAGAGTTACGATATTTTCATATTCATTTTCTGAAACATTTATTAAATGTTATGAAAAGTAATTTTAGTTTCTTCACTTTCTTTAATAGTTTCTTGCTTTGTTCTATCCAAGAACCTAAATTTAAATAGTTTTTAAACCATTGATTTTTTCGAGTGTGAGTTATCCAATGTTCAATTATTGATTTTTTTTTTAAGAAAAAAAATGTTATATATGCAAATTTATTTTTATTGTTTTGCCTTCTTTCCTGAGTTAATAAAATTTAAATTTTATTATTAAAAGTAATTATTAATTAAGGCTACACAAAACTCCGGCCGGAGAGCCGGAGACATAAGAGGTCTCCGGCCGGAGCTGGAGAGTTCTAAAAAGGCTGAATATCCTGCCTTGTCGGAGTGGGATCTCCGGTGCATCACTAATATATATATATATTATATATATATTATATAATATATATCTATATATATATATATTTATAATATATAAAATATTACTATATATAATATATATATATAATATATATATATATATTTATATTATAATATATACATATAATAAATATATAAATATATATATATATATTATATATATATATATATATATATATATATATATATATATATATATATATATATATATATATATATATATATAATACATATAATATATATAAATATATATATATATATATATATATATATATATATATATTCCGCACCGTACAGCACCGCACCAATAGTCATTTTTTCACACTGTACCGCACTTCTATATTACAATGTGCATCTGGCACAACACCGCACCACGGCATCGCACAGTACTACAAAGCAGTTATATATTTCAAAATTGAAATTGCGTGCTGCGCCGCACCGCATCAAACTTATCGTACCCTGAGGATCGTATTCCAACCCTACTTCTAACATTCATTAGATATTTTATTAATGTTTGAAATGGTGTAAGCTCTATTAATAAGTTTTAATTAATATAATGAATTTTATAATTTTACTAATACAAAACGTCACTGAAAGTATAGAGAGTCAAATCTTGTGAAGAACAAAAATTAAAAAAGAAAAGTTTTTATGCCAAATTTGAACTCTCCAGAAGATTTATATATTCATGCTTTATTACACTTTAGCCACTCTATTCACTGGAAAGACGTCAAAGGCTGTTGAGGGTGGGCACAGGCGCAAGCTTTAAAGCGCGAGGTTTAAATACAGAAGGATAAGAATTCCCCAGAGCGGATGTAGCTGGAAAGAAAATACGGATGAGACCATTTTTTGGAGTTTTCCCGTATACTTTCAAACAAATTTTTCTTAAAGACATTGCAGCCGCTCTACGAGGGTGCGAAATTGTGGAGATCTGGTGAATAACTCCCTGAAGAGTTTGAGCCATCAACATAAGAATAAATAAGAGTTAGAAGGCTGCTGAGAAAGTCTGAGGAGGAAATAAAACGGAACACTGACCAACACCACAATTGACAAGGTAGGATGAAAAAGTCGCTTCATCAAAACCTACCAATAAACAAATAAACAAAATGTCTAGTTTTTTCAACTTCTATGTTTATAAAATATTTCTTGTACAAGTAGTGTTATTTTTTATTTATACACTTTATATTTTTTGTTGTCGTAATAACGGTGTAAAATCTTTGAAATAAAGGCATAATTTGCTTAATAACACTCTAATTTAACATTTCTTCAGAGCCAATATATCGAGCGTAATTTCTTTGCTTCTTTAGATCAAAATACAATAAATGTTTCGGATAATTAAAGTTTAAACTTACACGAAGGCGGCCATGAATCTTTTTGGCAGTCTCTTGAAACAAATACCTGTAAATTAGTTTTTAAAGGGTGATTCTGAGTACTTGCATAAAAGAGTACCAGACTGACAGAAGAAAGTTCGTTTATTATTTGTGAACTACAGAATGTTGCGGAGCTCGGAAAGACATATTTGGATTCTCTCAGTTTTCCGAAAACCTGAACATATCTTTTCTGTTGGAATGAGGT
>JABUQX010073500.1:35000-37648 GCA_015478945.1 Trachelipus rathkii
GTTTTGGCAAGATATCCTGCAATTCGTTTTCTGATGTCATCAAAAATAAGGTCTTTTCAATCTTTCATAAACACAACTCAAATTGGAAAAGCAGGTACCTTGTTTAATTTTTAATACTTTCTTTTTTCAATACAGAAGATTTGATCAGAACGCTGAAATCTTTCCTGTAGCCAAAATGCCTTTGGTATTCTAAATTTCCTGTTACTTCAAAAGATATAAAAATCGACATATTATTTTAGACATTATAGTAATTTTTTTTTACAGTTGTCACCACCACTCACGGGCGAAGCCCTATTCAAGGAGGGGTGTTGCACGCCTCAGAAGTTCACACTTAACGCAAATTACGCAGATGAGCACAGACGCAGGCTTTGAAGTGAGGGAGATTAAATTCAGCAGGAAACACAGAAGATGGAAGAGAATTCCACAGAACCGAGGTGGCAGGAAAGAAGGAAGCACCGCAGCGAACTAGCCTGGAGTTACCAATATCCACACAAAACTCATGCGCAGACACAGCACCCCTAGTGTTACGAGGGCGTCGTAAAGGTGGTGGTACGCGAGTGACAAGTTCCCTCGAGCACCTGCCGCTGCGGTACCTATAGAAAAGAGATAAAGCACCAACATCGCGCCGCAAAGATAGAGGGTCAAGAGAAGTGGAAAGTACGGAACAGTTTATAAGTCTTTTGGCTTTTGACTCGACCCTGTCCAAAAGCCGGGTGAAACCAGAGCCCCCCCAGATATGAGAGCAGTACTCCATACAAGGGCGGATGAGGCCCTTGTATAGTTGGAGTAACTGAGAAGAGGAAAAAAAGTCTCGCAGTCTAAACAGAACTCCCAGTTTCTTTGAGGCCGCCCTAGCAACCGTTGTGATGTGAGGTTTCAAAGACATTTTTTTGTTTATGTTAAGGCCAAGGATGTTTATATTGTCAACAGGAGAGACGAGAGAACCGTCGAAAGAGATAGGAAAGTTGGAAGGTGTTTTAGAGAGGGAAATTTGTAGAAGTTGAGTTTTTAAAGAATTAAATTTCACAAGGTTCAGACGACCCCACCCGGAAATCCTATCCAGATCAGCGAGAATAGAATCGGAAAGATTAAGACGAGAGGCAATTCTAGAAGTAAAAGAGGGAGCAGAATTGAAATGAGTTGAAGAATGAAGGGTCGAGTCATCGGCATACGAATGGATAGAGTTAGATGTGCAGGTGAGAAGATCATTAATGAAAGAATAAAGTGGGAGATAAGACAGAACCCTGAGGAACACCACAAATTAACAGAAAGAAGTCGCCCTGCCAACAACAGCCAATTTTAAGCATCGGTAGAAAACTAGACATATAAGCAAAGAGAAGGGGAGAACTCAAAAGGGAGGGAGCTTGAAAGAAGTGAAGCGTGCCATACCTGGTCAAATGCTTTGATATGTCAAGCGCCACCACGCAAGTCTCCCGTAGTTCCTAAGGGCGGAAAACCATAAATCAGTAAGATAGGAAAGTATATCGCCAGAGTAGACCTCGAGCGCCGAAAGCCGTACTCAAACGTCGATAGAAGTGAATGAGATTCCAGGTGATCTAAGAAAATGAGAGTTGAGAAGGGTTTCAAAGATCTTAGAAAGAATCAAGTGAGAACTATAGGGCGATAGTTGGAAGGATCAGAAAGGCTTCCTTTTTTCGGAACTATTATCGTGCCAGCTTTCCCTCCCAACACTGAGGAAAGTGGGCAGTTTCAGACATATAGAATATAGTTGAACGAGGGCGGGACAGCACGGAAGCACATTCCTCAAATCTGGGAAGGAACTTCATCCGGGCCACCTGCCCCTAACGTTCATAGATTTCAAGAGCCCATGCACCCGATCAAATGTAATCACAGGCAAAGGCATAGGATACCTGAGAGGAGAAGGAGGAGGAGGAGGAGAGGAATGCCAGAATCGTCCAGGGTTGAGTTAGAGAAAAATATTAGACCAAAGAGATTTTGGCCTTTTCAGTTTGAGAATTAGCCACAGAACCATCAGATTGAATAAGAGGAGGGAAAGGCAGATTTACAGAAGTTGTTGAGATGTTTTTGGCAAGAGGCCAGAAAGATTTTTCAGTAGGAGAACCTAGGAGGTTAGCGCACTTTCGTTTGAAAGTTCGCTTTGCTCTTCGAAGAGTATCCCTGCAACGATTTCTAGCTGAATGAAAAATTAGCAAGAGTGATGGAGGAACGAGAATTTTCCACTCCCGATACGCACCGTCTCTAGCCTGAATGGCCAGAGAACAAGCACGATCGAACCATGGATTATGAGGAGAGAAAGATTTAGTCGAAGAAGGAATGAACTTGCTCATCCCATCAACGATTACAGCTCCCACCTTATCGGCAGAAACCGAAGCGTCACCAGAGTCAAAGCAGTCATTCCAATTATAGTTAGCGTAGAAGCGACGCAAGGCCCCCCAATCACCCCGATCAAAGTGCCAGAAAAAACGCATAGGGCAGGATGGAGCTGTTGGAGAGAAAGTATTAAAATTAAGAGATATATGGTTGTGGTCAGATTTACCAATAGAGCGAAGGTGGTGTATTTATGGAGAGAAGGACTAGTGGTGAAACATAGGTCAAGTGTGTTCAATAATTGGTTACGATCCGGAATATGTGTGGGTTCTTTAATTAGTTGCCTTATCGTCAGTTAT
>JABUQX010073501.1:0-16734 GCA_015478945.1 Trachelipus rathkii
TACATATTGATGTTCAATTATATTTGTATATACATAAGCCATACCTGGATGATTGAGCATCTCGGATGGGGTACATGTATAATGCAGTACTCGATCTGCTTCATCTTTTTGTTCATGTGGAGTCATGCGGTTATTCTCCACAGATAGTATAACCCTCTTCAACATAGTAGGGATATCATGAAGTATATCCAACTCAGCATCACGTCTACGAATATGTTTGCGTTGCCATGGTGATCGTTCGAGAAAAAACATGTCCCGGTCTCGTAGGTTTACATTTACTTTTGAACTTAAAGATATTATTACTTTATCTTCATAGGTACGCATTTCAGTTTTGTACACCAAGTCCTTACACATAATACTCATATCAAAGAGAACGTTTAAATGACTAAAAATAGCAGGAACCGATTTAAAATAAGACCGTCGCAGAACAAATTCTTCAATGAAGTATTCTTTTGTAGCAAGTGTGGTCGTATTCATCTTTTTGGCAATTGTAGTTCTTTTCAGAAAACGAGTACCTTCCGCTTGTAATATAGTTTCAACACATTCTACACTTCTGTACACCGTCATCCAGAATAGATTGTGAGGTAAATTTTCTATGTCCGTATTTAATATCATTTCACATAATCTTACTCGTATGCCTCTCTTTCAAGTTGTATAGGATTCATTAGCACAGTTGTAAAATCCGAGAGTTTATTATCAGGATGTAAATCCAAGGAGGCTGAAGAAGGCAGAGTTATATAAAGGTGATCTACACTCTCCATGATTATAATGACAACTGATTAATGATTCTTAACTTCACTTGCTTTTATATAAGTATTAAACTTGGCAGGATATCCCCTCCATTTCACAAGTAACTGCTTATTTTTTCCTTTACCTCTCGTAGCTAATATTTTTTCAATTTTATATTCATGAGTTACAGGATTGAACCTTACTTTTTGTATTTCCTGCTTATAAAATCCGCCTTTTATTTTTTCACCATTTAAATCTTCCAGATAATATAACTTTAAACTATCACGACTGAATGGTTGGATATTGTGAACTTTAAAAACTTCCGTAGTCCAACCGGATTCATATCCTTTTCTAAACCTTTCTTCTGTTCGAGAAACTCTTACATAATCGTTTACCTTTATTCCTGAATTATCTTTTATTTTGTTTTCTTTTTCATCCATATGTGCCATACGTCCTCTAGTTTTTGACATTTCTAAAGGAGTTGACTTTATAGTTCTATGGTAAGACCTGTTATAAGAATAAGCGAGATCGTCCAGTATATCAATATATTTAAAAGTATTCATTTTAGTAAAATATCTATGCATGCGTTCTTTAATAGTACGTTGGACTCTTTCAACTATTGCCGCTTTGTTTACGGAAAATGTATTGTAATAGCTTATACCATACTCCCAGAGCAGCTCCTGAAACTCTCGCCCCTTGAATTCCATTCCTGAATCTGTCCAAAATGATTTAGGTGTCCTCCCCTCGTCCTCTATAATTTCAAGTACAGCATCGGTAACTGTAGCTGATCTTTTATCTTTTATTGGCTTCAACCACAGGTATCTAGAGTATACGTCAATTGTAAAAAGTATATATTGAAAACCTTCATTATAAGAGCTGTATTTAATCATTTCGATAAATCTAACTGCCATATGCTATCGAGCTTCGAGTTGCGGAGATATGGTTTTCCGTGTAGGGAAATTTTTTTTTTTTCTTCCTGTCCTCCCTCTTTCCTTCCTTTCCTTCCATTCCATGCCACCCTCCACCCCCACCTCCATGTTGTCCTTATGCTCTCTCTCTGCTACTCACTATATATATATATACTCTTTTATATATATATATATATATATATGCTCTTTCTTTCTTTCTATATATATATATATATATATATATATATTTATCCTAAAAAATGTGATATTAGGTCACAAGGGGAAAAAAAAAGAAAGAGAGAAAAAGATTTAAAATAACATTTATTTATACACAAACATTACAACTAAATATATATGATAATACATAATTACGATTTAATCCAACTAGACCTATTATAAGGTGTTTTTCTTAGTCGGCCTCTGGTAACACGTTTAAATTTATCTGAAGCGTAAGAAGTGCCTGAGGGACTTGAATCAGGTCTTGGTGTAATGGGGATATTATCCAAGTCTGCTAATCGCGTTGTATTTAAGATTAAACTTCTGGGAAAATTAATAGTCTGAAGTTCTTGTTTGATATCATTCCATCCTTTTACAGGGCCTTTCTTCCAGTTACGTGAGAGATCAGCTATCAAATCCACAATATTTGATCCTTTAACTATTTCATCATCAATTACGATCTGCCCAGCTTCATTCAAAGTTAATTGGTCTTTTAAAATATTATATAAAGCTATTCCTGATTTCTCTATTAGGTAAGCTCTCCTCTAGGATATTTTTAAATTTATCTTCATTTTTCACTTCAAGTTTTACTTCATTAGGTATATCTACATCATCGGTTAACGGGATACGTAGGGACGGATGTAGGTGCAAGTCTTTAAAGATCTATCAATTTTTGTATGGCCTCCTGGTATAAGATGCGTTTCTCATGGATGTTAATGTCTGAATTTAATATCCTGTACACTTCTTTCTCATATTTGGTTATCTGTTCAACTTTAGGATCATATAAGCTAGGAGGTAGAGGCTGCTGGAAAGATAATGTGTCGTTCACAATATAAGGATTCTGGTGGTGCAACTGTTGCTGCTGATGTGAAAGAGGTTGTAATGTCAATGCATTGGGCTGTAATATCTGCGTGTATTGGGGTTGTGATTGATGAAACTGCGATTGTGGATTTTGCGCAGTGTGCGGCAATAACTGGCCATATTGAGGTTGCGAGTGATGAATCTGAGGAACTGAATTCTGTACAGATGCTGTATTATTATACTTCATTTTCTCATACTCATTATATGGAAGTACAGCAACCTTCTTCATTATGGGGATAACCACTTAGTTATCAGGGGAGCTATAACGGAGAAGAGTAATGGCAGGAATACTCCTCCTCCTCTCTGTAGTAACTTCTTTTTATTTTTCAAATTTTTAATGTTGAGGGAGAGTTTTTTAATGATGTTTCTATAGCGACGTAGCTTTACCTTCTGAGGTCTGTTTAAAGGAACATTTCCTTTTATAAGATTTAAACAGACTTCACATACACACTGGATGAATTTCTCGTCCTCACTGATTAGTTTACGTTTTTCAGCTGTTTTCAGATTTTTAATTTTTTTTATAAGAGGTAAATACTTTGCAACTAGAGTACTCATTATTCAGGTATGTATACAGTTTCTATCTCGTAGGGTAGAATGTTGGTACGGAGCAGCTGTGCGTGTTTTTGGGGTGAAGTTCACACATCAAATAACCGTGGGGGGTCGAAGTAACCTCTTTATATACTTTTAAGAACTCTTTCCTTTGAAGAGGAAACATTTGAGTTGCCAATACATTAATTTGACTAATGTCTTTTCTCTGCCCCAAAACAGTAAATACTGGGGGTTTAAAGAAACACTTCGCATATGCTTGCTTTGATGAAAAAATATTCTGCGTTATGAAAAACACAGAGATATTTAGATGGTGAGAATAAACTGTGAACGCTTCTGCTATTTCCAAATTCAATTTGTGCATTAAATCATCTAATACAATAATTTTGTGGCCTTGTATATTGTCCAGCGATCTAATATCGTATATACCTTCATGAAATTGAATCACATCTTTATATTCTTTAAATTTTTCCTGGTAAACATTATAACACCATATTATTTTTACAGGGGTTTGTTCAAAAATCTCCATTTCCTTTAAAATATTTAATAATAGAAAGGTTTTACCACAACCTGTTGGTCCAGCTACAAGACATGTAGCCGGACTTCGGAACGTAAATTTCTCCACATCCATACTCGTCAAGTAGATAATGAATAATGAGTTTAATAAAATTTCGTACAATTATATTAAAATATATGTTTTTTAAATATTTCGATGAAAATTATTAAAAAAAAAAAATTTATATAAATTTAAAAATTTGTTCATTTTTATTAAAAAATTAGTATTAAAAAAGAAATATGTTAGAAACAAAAAGAAAAACAAAACAAAAATATAAAAGAAACATAATGTTAATAAATATATGAGTTAAAGCAGTAAAGCAGAGGTTAAAACTTGAGTAAAAGCAGAGGGTTAAAAACAGTAAAGGCAGAGAGTTAAAAGCAGTAAAACAGAGGATTAAAAGCAGTAAAAACAGTGAGTTAAACAGTAAAGAAACAGTAAAACAAAAGCATACTAATCCCCTAGTTAGGTAACACCTCTATTGTTTTACTGCTTTATACTAAATATGTAATGTAATGTGAGTTAAAGCAGTAAACCAGAAAGTTAAAGCAGTAAACAGAAAGTTAAGCAATGGTAAAACAGAGAAGTTAAAACAGTAAACAGAAAGTTAAAAGCAGTAAAACATGAGTTAAAAACAGTAAAGCAGAAAGTTAAAGAAGTAAAGCTAAAGCAGTAAAACAAAGGCATACTAATCCCCTAGGTGTTAGATAATAACACCTCTACTTTACTGCTTTAAGATATGTAAAGTATATGTTTTTTTAATAAAATTTCCGTACAATTGTAGTAAAATGAATGACTCATAGTATATTTGAAAGGAAATTCTTTGAATAGTTTACGTGATATCATATTTTTTCGTTCACGCGGGAATTTTGCGTCTCGCGCACGCGGCGGCGGTTACGCTGAAATATTGCGCCTGCGGGCGCACGCGGCGGCTTCGTTACGCGGTAATTTTGCGCCTGCGGGCGCGCGCGGCGGTTTCGCGGATGGGTTGACCTGCGGACGCGGACTCTGAAACGTTTGCGATCACCACTGTCTCAACTGTGTAACTCTTTAGAGATATATATTCTGTCATGCTATAAGTGTTATAAAATATAACTCATAGTAGGGCTTGTTCAGCAGATTGTAATATACATAATCGATTTCCATATGCCGCAATACCTAGGGGTGGGCGCATATTAGGGCTATTCTAGGCTCAGGAGGCTAGAAAGGCTTGAAAAAAAGTGGCACTCAGTTGGCACTATGTGGCACTCACTTGGCTCTATGTGGCACTCACTTGGCATGGCACTCACTTGGCGCTCGTGGCACTCATTTGCACTCACTTGGCACTCATTGGCACCTGGCACTCATCATACTCATAGAACACTAATAGAACATCCCTAGGTACTTCTTACGGTGGCCATCAAAGCCATTAAGTTAGCGTGGGTCAAAATTGACCCATGATATATGGCTTGATTGAGACAAATATCATGGTCAAACAAGGTAGAAGACGTCAAAAATAGAGACTAAGCCTTGACCTTGCCATATACCGTGGGTCAAATTTGACCCACGGTATATGGGACAAGGTAAAAGCCGAAATATCATGGTCAAACAGGGTTAAGACATCAAAAAATAGGGCTAAACCCCTAAAGGAAGATCAAAAAAAAAAAATTACCGTGGGTCAAAATTGACCCATGGAGGACCAAAGGGTTGGTCGAAAATTACCGTGGGCCAAAATTGACCATGGAAGACCAAAGGGTAGCAAAAATTACAGTGGGCCAAAATTGACCCATGGTATCTGGCAAAGTCAAAAGTTAAGACATCAAAAAATAGGGCTAAGCCCTAAAGGAAGATCAAAAGAATACAAGTAAGGTCAAAATTGACCCATGAATACAAAAGAGGTTGGTCGAAAATTTCCGTGGGCCAAAGTGACCCATGGAGAGATTCAAGGGTAACAAAAGTACAGAGTAGACCAAGAATTGACCCATGGTATCGGCAAAGGTGGTCAAACAAGGTAAAGACATCAAAAAAATGGGGCTAAGCCCCTAAGGAGAAGATCAAAATTACCATTGGGCAAAAATGGCCAACGGTCGAAAAAACAAGGGCAATGAAATAGGAAATTATACATTACAACGGTTGCTGACTGCAACCGTTTAGCTACTCTTCAAGGTGCTAAAATAGGGTTGCCAAAAAATTAGGGTTGCAAAAAATTAGGGTTGCCAAAAAAAAATACCGTGGGCCAAAATGACCCATGGAAGACGGAAGGGTTGGTCGAAAAAAAGGTAAAAGATTTAAAAAAGGTAAAAGGCCCAAAAGGTCAGGTCAGGTAAAGAATTTGGGCTCAAAAGGTCAAGCCCAAAAGGTAAAAGGTCAAAAAAGGTCAGGTCAGGCAGGTAAAAAATTGGGCTCAAAAAAAGGAGAAGTTAGAGGTAAAGTCTAGGTTGGTCTTTTTGTCTATAGCCGTGCTCTATCCTTGTTTCCATTTCAAACGATTATATGAAAACTCGGATTGTTATAGGCCCTCTTAATTTTTTTCCTATCCCAAAGCAAAGCAAATGGACGTGGAGTTTAAAAGTCTTTTATAAACAGAGTCTCTCTCTCTCTCTCACATTTGAAAGCCAGAGAAAACCTTCCCCCGTACTTTAAAATCTCTAAATTCAACTATACATTTTTGCAGTATTTCTACCAAATTTTCGGACCGAAATGAATGAATTATCTATAAAATTCGAGTCTAGGGATCCATTAATGACAAGGACGGGCTAATGAAGAAATACTCGGTCGATTTTCATGACGGTTTAAGATATCCTTTATTAGGTTACCGGAAATAATAAAACTGTTTTTTCAATTTTACTGCTCTAAGTCATCTATTTTAGTTTTCAAATCAACAACTTCATTCTGCTACTTACCTATCCTTGTATCTCTTATTTTAACTGACATTATAGATACTTTTCACTTTATTCAATATTCAAACATAGCTCTCTCAATGTCTAACAGTTTACTACCAAGGGTCTCATTAATATTATAAAGCTTTTCCAAAGAGGCAGCATACAGATTTTTCAGACAATTAATTTCGTCACATATGTGATCTAACATCTTTTGTATATTAGTTGAACAAATAGCATTATAATTCAAACTGACTAATCTTTTGTCTAGCTTAGCAGTACTTACATTTCGCTTCACTACAGGTCAAAACTTTTCGAGCTTTGCGATAGAATTGTTTTAAGATACTTCATCTGTGTCTGCATCCTTCCTCAGGTAACCAACTTCAGCTTTACTTCTCGTAGACCTAGACATATTCACTTGTATACAGCGTTACACTCAAAGACAGATAAGTAAGACAGTTTTAAACTTAAATGTATCTATCACTGAGATTATAGGGCACAAACGTTTCAGGTAGCAAAATCACCACCCAACCCTAATTAAATTAATTACTCATTAATTTCCTCAAAAATTAATCCAAATAGATAATAAAGTACTAAACTAAAACTTAGTACTTAAAATTGATAACTGACTTAGTATCACAGTCACAATAATTGATAAATGATCTCTGCTGAGTGATCGATTTTGATGTCGGATTCTACTTAAAGAAGAAAAAACATTATAATAAAAGGTACAACTACTGTATCTATATAATATAATACTTGCAAGTAATAAGCAAAGGGTTCCAAATGATAAGAAACTTAAGGCTAATTGTAGTAGATGGATAATCCATTAGAATATATTCTAAATAAGAGCAACTAATAAGAATTTATATGCTTATATTCTAACAGTTATAATATTATATTCAAATAAACAAATTATTATATATTAAGAATATTTAATAAATAGTGATCATAAAGCTCTTATAACCTGGTCTCATATCAAAATCATTAATTATACCTTATTATCTGAAATTCATATCAGTATGTATTATTCTTAATATACTGTATTAATAAAAGATAGATGATCTCCTTAAAATAGTATTTAAATGAAAATAAATTAATTATGTTTACTTAAAAAATAAAATATTAGTTATTATTATCATTGTATGTAATTGTTGTTTGATATAGGTTCAAATTATACACAAACTAATATATAATAATTAATAAATAGAGTTTTATTATAAATATTAATTTATATAAAATTAAAATTATATAAAAAGAGGTAAAATTACTACGACGCTGAGTTCCTAATTACATGATTTAATAATATTAAAAAAACTCTATAATTAAGTTATTTATATATAATATTTATTATATTCATTTTATATTAAAATTAATTATACAAATATATTGTCATGAATATATTAGTATTAAATTTTAGTATTAATTATAAAAATTTACTAATTAATATAAAAATTATACATAATATAAATCTAAGCTATAAATATAACAAATTAGATATCCATCATGATGCAGAATTGAAAGTTTATATTTACTAAACGGTTGGATAAAATTATATTATTATTATCAAAATAAATCAAACATATATTATATATATTATATTAATATATATATATATAATTATATAATAAATATATTATAATTAATATATAATATTAATATATATATATTAATATATATATATTATATAATATATATATATATAGTTTGAATATATTTCTTTAAACATACATTATATATGTTTTAAATAAATCATTCTGATAGTCATTAAAAAAAAACTACTTCACTTTTACTATTACATAATTATATTTATATATATATCTTTGATGTAAAATCATATTTATAATTATTTTCAGTACTCAACAATAATATTCTTAATATTAATTTACTATTCCATCGTATATTATGTTGTGAGTTTTTGTATGTTTATGGATAAATCCTAATTGTCTTCAAAACATTATTATGACTAAAAATCATTTAATCCATAAATCACTAAACCACATATATTATCTATTCAAGATAGTTTTGTTTAAATAGGGTAAATACTCTTCTTTAACAATGATCCAAGAAATGATGATAACAATTCATATATTGAATTAATAGACCCATACCTACAACCCTAGAGAACGAAGAGCCCCTAATTCAGCCCTATAACTACTGACTACATATTTATTGCCTATTATATATAATAATTTTATGGAGCAGCTACATTTGTGAGGTATCGAGCTATGAGCAATAACAAATTACATGAACTTGTGCTAATATATAATATAGTGATTAGACGTTTATTATAAGGATTTGCTCCGAGTAGTGAATCTACATAAAATTTTCTGAGGTGACTAGGATCCTTGAACTATGCTGATTACAGATAAGAAGCGACTTGTCGTGTAGCAATTGAGATTACTTCAAGGCCGTGCCAACTAAACTATATCCAACATTCTGATCAACTAAGTTATCTAAAACTAGGTATGATATAGTAGTTTGGGAATATAGGTTCCAACGAACAAGAACAAAAGAACATCGATCTCACATTAGAAATAATAATCACTCAGACTCATCAAGCCTAGTAAAAATAGACAGTAAAATACATAAAGTTATAGAGCAATTAGTTAAAATGATTGAGCTAATTACATATTTCTTTGTGAACGCCAAAGCATAAGAGATTGGTGAATAAAAGAAATTCGTCCTAAAATAATCATCAAAAATAAACAGTATAAAAATTCCAATCTACTATATGACTGTGAATCATTTATTGAGGTTGAAACTAGTGAGGAGTGACATCAAAGAAAATGTAAAGATAGACGTGTACCTTTAAGTTATTTAGGTGACTAATTATGTGAGATAAAGAAGCTGAGCTTTATAGCATCAATATGACTAATATGACAATATATATACCGTCTCAGTACTTCCTTGTTGCACTCTCAAAACTATTTTGAGGCCAAAAATTCATAAACATGAATTGATATAGCTACCCATCCAACCTGTAATATCGCCTGATTTTAACCAATACTGCGATATATTTTCATTGTACCCTTGTATAGAAGATGAAAGGAAGTCATAATATTTCTGACTCTAAAGTAAGAGCTTATCATTCCAATGAAGATAGAATATCACAGATAGTGCGGATCACTTGCTATTTTTACCAAACTTCCACAAAACATGGGTTCCTCCTCAGGGAGATCCATTAGAAATACAATGCAGAAATATCTGTGCTGAACCTGTTGTTCCCTTCGTCATAAGGGTACGACAACCTTCCGAAGATGATGTGCGCGTTGAAGAGGTGTCCTCTTTTGAATACAGCCATTCATTAATCTCTATAAAAGACAATTCTAAGGACCACCTTGTTTGGTGCTGGATATGACTTCGAAAATCAAACTAATTCATTGCTTATTTCTATACTATTCATGCAAAATAATATAATTTTTTTTTTTATTACCAGTTGGATTTACTAGTATATTATAATACTTAATAAATCAAAAAAAAATTATATTCTCATTCTCTAATAATTTTAATATTTCGTATATATTAATTGGTAAATACTTTATATCTGTTATAATTTTTAAAATACTTAATAATTACTATTCTTTATTATAACATAATCACTCTGTATTATTATTATCCATAATCATATATATATATATATAATTATTACCGCATTTAAATCATTATAAATATTTATTATAATTTTACACACTCCTTTATTCAATCAGTTGTAGATAATAGCCCCACATTTAATAAACTTCCGTTAACAGTAAATTGAAGGTATAATCATTATCCCCTTATACTAAAATATCTGGGATAAAGGAGTGTGTATGCCAAAAATACGGAACAACCCAGTAAATTCAACTAAAGAATGGAAAGGCTTAAGTTTAAACCCATATACACATGGAGGAGGGTGATGGCACTATGGGGTTGATTCAAAACCCATGGTTGTAATTATGACTATTCTATTGGGGTAAAATAGTTATAGTGATAAGTTTATTTAGGCGTATGCAAACTAATTTTGCGTGTTTTTAAAAACTTCTTCAACCCTTCACTTCATAAAATTTCAAAAAAATATTTGGGGGAAATTTTTTTGCTTTGACTTTTTTCCATATATAATATATAATATCTTAATATCTCCCCTCCTTATATATATACTATGTATCTATATTATATATTAATGTATAACTAGAAAGATTATTATGTAATATGGAGTTAACTCTTCTTATAAACCAATTTTGTATAGAAATATTAATTAATCTATCTAGTTATATATTATTATTACATATAAAACTATATTATATATATAATTATTATATTATATATAAAACTTTTATATACATTTTATATATTTTATAATATATATAAATATAAACTATTATTATACCACTATATAATATATATAATATATATATACTAATATATATAAAACTATATTATATAATCATAATATATATATATATATTAATATAATATAGATTTGTATATAGGTTATTTTACCAATTTCCCATACCAGTATCCTAGCAGGACATATTATATAGAAAAGACAAACAGGGAAAATATAATGAAACCAAAAATGATGTAAATCGAAACCCTAAAAAGGATCTATAAATGTTCAACTGGGACAATTCATCTTCCCCTTATGGGCCATTTTTGTCCAACCCTAAAAGGCACCTGAACCGGGATGGGAGCGAGGTGTGGTGGTGGAGAGGAGTATTTCTGGTGGAATAAATCTTTCCTATTTAATCTTAACTTTCTTAGGATGTCCTTAGCACAAACGGTAAACTGTTACTGGAGAATAATAATATAATAATCAAAAATAATTAACAATAATAATAATAATAAATAATAATATCAATAATTAATAAAATAATAATATATATATAACGAGATTAAAAATTTATATAATAATCATAATTACATAATAATTAATATATTAATATTAAGCTTTCTTACTATTAAGTTAAATAAAACATTTTGTCGGAACGTTAATTACATTTTTAAGTTACACAATAGGGATCCAACATGACACAGTTTTGAACTTGAATAGAACCAGTGACGGAGTAGACTTTAATTAATATTAAAGTTCATGAGATTCCTAGACAGATTTGACAAGTATGAAATGTATATGGGAAGCACAATACTAGACAATTACCGTTGTTTTTTTTTTATTGATCTCTGAAAAACAATTAGGCTATTATTTATAATTAATAGTTAAGAAAATATTAAAAGATTGAACATAAAGGAATAACTACCCTTTTGTGCGCGACTCATTTTTCCTGTCTATGTTTGCGTTACTCAAGAGCATCCCTTGTCACCTATCCAGCAGAGTACATCTTATAACATGAACAGCGTTACCAATATGGGTACACTTATGTTACTTATTGCTCCATCACGGAAATGTTTTGGATGGAAACGCTCACTATTTCATACGGTCACGTCACCGAGAATCGGTATAATTTTTGAGAGAAATCAGGTGGTACTGAATCCAAATGCATTTTTAAAGGGTGACAATTTTACAACCTAGCTGTTTCCTTCTCGTTCATTAATAGTTCTTTTAGAATCTTAACATTATGAAAGGTTCTTCCCAAGAAGACCATTGATTTAACATTCTTTTTGGGGATTTCTAGTGCTGTTGTTCTCCCTATCACTTCCATCGTAAGTTAATGTGAATGAGGGACTCTTTTACATCTAAGGCATCTAACAAAATCTTTCTTAACCCTAATTATACATGTAATGGAGGTGCAAAACTATGTTCGACTCTATCATAGTTGAAGTACAACATTTTTCAATTCCGATTAAATGACTGTTCTATGACCAGATCACTGTAGAATAATGGGATCTGGGCGCAGTATTATATGGTGCAGCCTGTTTAACTTCTCTAGATAATTAGCAAATATCTACTTATATAGTCATACAACATCACACTTTAACCATTATCGTAAAAAGCATGCTTAAGACCTGTACTACGAAGCTATTAGATAAACCGCCACTTGTTTCAACTGTGCGCTGATTTCATGAATCCATCGACCTCTCTCAAATGTCGTCGACATACGGTGAATTCCGCCTCAGTTTTAAGAACCTGCTCGAGTTCTTTATCTTCTTCTTCGGAAAACTTGGGTCATTTCAGGAATCGGTGTACAGGTATCCACTGTACTAACCGTGATCAACAAAGTTTGCTTTATCTTTATGAAATTCTAAGATCCTATGATGGTCATTGAGCTCCTCTCGTGCCTTCTTACGAAATCAAGGAGTCTGAACTTCCAAGTAAGCTAATGAGTCCTTGAAGTTGATCGGCTTGAAACTTTACTGGTTGAGGCAATACTAGCTGTTTTTCGTTCAAAGTCTGCAAATGCAGAACAACGATTCTTTACCATGCGATCCACCGCATTGTCTTAACTGAACATTAAATGCTACAACATTGCAGGTGGTCATTTTTGCACTGGTCCCCTATTTACAACCAACAATAATAAACATATCCCTTTTTAACGACTGAATGTAATTCTCCTCTCCACCACAATGGTGCGCAAGTATTGCATTTATATACTCATGTGTCCGTCATAGGCAGACAATCCAGACCTAGCATAAACAAAATTAAATTGTCATGGGAGCACTTGCGGTATAACAGAATATTGATGGCATAGCTCACTTTCCGAAACAAGAATAACATAACAAATCCCCAACCCAAAACAGTTTGAGTTTCAAAAGAACAATTGTCGAAAATGAGACAAATATGCGCGAGAGTTATGCTTACACTGGAGCTATTATGTGCCACCACGCAAAAAAGTTGTATATATCAAGATAATGTTTTAAAGCAGCCGATAATCCTTCCCAACTATGTCGTGGTCATATCTCTCCGGAAAGAACAATTATATCTTATACTTTGCCTACTTATGTCTTTCTTTCAAATTATGATGTAATAATAAAGCATTGTCGATAGTATGCCTTCTTTAACACCTACATATTATTAATACTTGTAGGGATATGACACTGCTGACACCTTTCGATCTTGAAGCGATACCTCGATTAGCTTTAAAACTGTTCTGAACTCAACTTTTTTGGGTTGGGGATGGCTCAGTCGAAAAAGCATACAAGCTATAGTGTCGTTGATAAAGTTTCTCGCAACATAGCGGTGGTTCAATCTCACTGATTGCAAGGAGTAATTTTGTACTTCCCACAACTTATGTTCTTTTATTTAAGATCTAACATAATAACACATTGCTATTATCCCAATATACAGACACTCTTATATATATTATCATTATTATATATAGTAACTTATGGATATATATATAGGTATATATTATAGGTCTACTATATAATATTATTTATATATTATAGATATATATATATATATTTATATTATTATATATATTATTTATTATAATATATATATATTATATATAATATTGGTCAAAGGTACCAATTCACGTCCCTTGGGTCGGTGCACCCAGGATTTGGGCTAATGGAGCTCGGCTAGGGCAGGATAAGCCAGCAAAGCCACTTCCCGAAATAAATGCTTTTCATACAACATGGGCCAAGTCTCGGAATAATTCTGACAGACTTTAATAGCAACCCCGAAACCAATTTTGGGCAGGAACTTGAATATGGTTTTAAAGTTATGATGCGCGACGCTAATGTAGCCTACGTATGTGGACAAGGAGGAGGAATCGAGATGATAAGTGAGAGAGTATTGAAATATATAAGGAAAAAAAGGTGATGCGAATGAGAGGAGAAGAGAGAAGGAAAGATATGGAGTGGCAGGATATTTATGAGTTTATAAAAAGTAGATGAGGAATCAGGAAGCATGGGTGGGCTTCATAGTAGGCGCCGAAGATGTAATCGTTCAAAGACCATAGAAGTCATACACGAAAGACTTATAAGATGAAATTTTAAATAAAAGTGAAAAAAGATTCCATGGTAGGTCTATTCGTCGCAGCAAGGACACCCGGAAGAGGAAAGAGACCAGTTCATGGAAATGCTGGAGGAAAAAATGGACAAGAAGAGAGGAGGATGTATTGTTCCTGATTGGAGATTTCATACAATGAATGGCGAAGGAGAAGAGACGCGAGTGGAGAGAATGGTAGACAGTAATGAGAGAGATAGGATACGAAGGAGAATGTTGGGGATTTCTTGTTGGGAAGGAATGAAAATATCATGAATGCTTTTCCAAACAAGAGACCACATAGGTTCACAAAGGTATAGATGGCAATAATATCACAGGAGAATTCGACCAGAGATCTATTATAGATTATATAATATTATCTGGTAGAGGTCTAGTAAGAAATATGAAGGTAATAAGTGGAGTAACAATGGATTCGGATCATAGATCGTTGGTACTGACCTGGTGGTGAAGGCAGAAAGCTGCAGAATAAGAAAAAAGAAATTAATTAAAAGAAGTGGATCAACTGAAGGAGGTGACAGAAAAGGGAATATAATTGGAAAATAAGTGAGGACTTTGAACAATTAGAAGAAGTTGGAGAGATGGGGGAGTATTGATGAGAAGGTGGCTGGAAAATAGAACTGTTCAGACAAAAGTTCAGTATGTGGGCAAGAAATGTAGGCAGAGGAGTGAATAAAAGAAGTAAATGAAGAGGCTGCAAGAGAAGCGGAAGAAATATGGAAGAAATGGGAGGCAAATGGAAGAAGATTTTTAGAACTGGCAAAAACATACAGAGGATCAAAGAGGAAAGTGTGCAACACCAAGGATAAAGAGAAGTTTTGGTGAGATCAATAGACAAACACACAAGATGGACGGAGTACTTCAGAGAATTTCTAAATGTGAATGAACAAGGGGGGAGGAGAGGGAAGAGATACAGAAGGAGAGGAAGATGTGGAGGGAAGGAGTATCACTATGGAAGAATTAGAGGTGGCTCTGAAAAGCGATGCAGAACCGTACGTAAACGGGAAACATAGCATACCCGATAATTGATAAAACAAGAGCGAGGAGAGAGAAATGAAAGAAAGAATTTTGAAACCGTTTAATGTGTTGAAACGAGAGTGAAGTACCAGAAGGATGGATAAAGTCAATTATAGTGCCATTTATATGGGAAAAGGAGATACCAGGGACTGTAAAATACAAAGGAATTTCTCCTTGAACCAACTTGGCAAACACATAGAGACATAAGAAAATTGAAAATAATTAGAGGCACAGGCTGGGGAAGAGAACACAGATATAGAAAGAAAGAAGCACAACGGGATCTGTTGCTCGAAATTACGTTGGAAAGGTATGGGAATACAAAAAAAAAGCAGCATATATAGCTTTCATAGATCTGAAGAAAGCTTTGATTCAGTGCCTTAAAGAGATGAGTGGCGGTGCTGGCGAGAGAATATCAGTGGGTAGAAAGTTCAGAGGAGCTCTGGAGAGTTTGCATAGGATAGTATTATTAAGATAAGAAAAGAATATGAGAAAAAGATGGGGTTCGTGAGGCGAGAAACAGGGGTTAACAGGAAGCGTGTTTGTCACAATTTTGTTTGAATCATTCTGGATGTAGTGAAAAGAGGTAGAGAGATATGGATTGTATATGGAGATGTCTTGGCATGCTGGAGCGAAGAGGAAACAGGTTGAGAGATGCAGGAATATGTTTTTCGCGAATAGGCCAGAGAGCCGTTGACTATAACAACAGAAAAAACAGAGATCAGGTGGTCAGTAGAGAAAGAAAGAGGAGAGCTGAGGAATATAGGTAGAGGGGACTAAAGATTAATAGGATATTCTATGGGAGCTGTAAGCAGTGTATCCATAATGAAAGATAGCAAAATGATGTGGAGTGAAAAGGTGTGTTTAAGGGTGTTGTAACATAGATTTTACTATATGGGGTTATAGACATGGAGTACAACCCACAACGAGAGATATCAGAATACAGTCGCGAGAGACGTTTTGAGAGCAATAATGGAAAAGACTAGAAGAGACGGACAAAAACGAAAAAATAATGGAGATTGGAGTGAAGGCTATTTCAAATAAGATGGATGCAGCCAGATTGAGGTGGTGGAAACCATAAAAAAGAAAGGATGCAAAGGGAGTGGCAAGAAGAGAATAGAGTGGAGACGGAGGGGAAGGAGACCAGAGAAGACCTAGGAA
>JABUQX010073503.1:0-5000 GCA_015478945.1 Trachelipus rathkii
CCTCAATACTACAAATATAACTCTCACACATTAATTCATAGCTCCATACAATAAACATACGTTTTATACATGACACTTCATCCTATACATTTTCCTTCGGTCTCTCCAGCCTCGTACGGTTACCCTTATAACTTACACTCTGAGCACTATCACTATATACAATAGATTAAACCTAATCAATAATATACAACGAGACTAATTACATTTAGTCATATATACGTACTATTTCCAATCACATGACCTTAGAGTAATACACCATTTATCATCAACTATACTATTCCATTTTATATTTATTATGACATCATTTTTAAATTACTCATTAATCACCTTATTTCATTCAACTTACACTAATATAATACTATACTATATAAACAACTATACTCTTATAAAGCTCTATTCCTTGATTAATTTAAATCAATTATTCTTTTACTTCACACAATAATAGTACACACCCCCTAGATTGTATCCATTATCCTATATATATACTGAGCACAATAATGAGATAATACTTTAGAATCTATATACTTTCTTATTACCAGAATCACATATAAAGTCTCCATAATCCAATGCAAAATATAACACTAAGGCAACAACATTACCAATCTTCATAATATAGTAAGCAACCAATATAAGCACTCAATTTGTTGAGTCCTCCTTTATACATTACAACTATAACTAGACTACGCTCTAGTGTCGTTACAAATAGCCATATATATATAATACATTATATAAATAATATATATTAAATAAATTTAATATATTAATATTATATAATTAATAATATATATATATAATATATATATATAAATAATATATATATAATAATATATATATATATATATAATATAATTATTAATAAATATAATAATATATATATTTAATATATAATATTATAAAATTATTAATATATAATAATAATATATTAATTTAATCTAATAGATATAGCTCTTCATATTAATATATCAATTATATATATTATTGATATTAATAATAATCCATTTATATTACACATTGATTATATTTGCTTGTATATGTATATCTTTTAGTTGCTTTTATTAAGTTAGGTACCTTAATGCTAGTAATAATATATACTAATAACTAAACTAAATAATAATATATAAAATTAAATAATAATAAAAAAATATCAATACAAGGATTATCATATTATTACAATATTTAATATTATTAATATTGAAAAATATATAATTATTAATATAAATAAATCACATGAAAATTGTCACTTTAATTTTGGAATATATTTTTAACTACAACAATAAATTAATTCATGATTTTATTACTTGAATGTTATACAGTCACGGAAAATATAATTAATTACTTTATGGCCGACTTCTATTTTTAAATTTCAAAAAATTTTGAAAAGCTGGTATAAATATTAGTTGAATATAATTAAAGTCTCAAGTGAGTGTTTATAATTATAAGTTATTATATTAAATAACTAATACAAAAAAAAATAAATCAATCACACACTATATATTATATAGTACTTTATTATTTTTATTTAGATATATTTTTAGGGAGCTTTAAAAAATCTGAAAATCAGTACAAAAAATTATATAACAATAATAATTAGATAAAAAAATAAAAAAAATGTATAAATAAGAATCGAACAAAACGCTTCACTACACATATTGATAATTATATTATATATATCAAAATTATATATGTACCCTAATTTTTAATAAACTTTTATTAGTATAATAAAAAATACTCACAACAAAACCGAAACATCAATTTAAAATTATATAGTGTAATACTGAAACTTAATATATATTATATTGCTATTATATTACATATCAATGAAATGTATATTATTTGATAGAACAATAGCTAAAAATTTGCTTAATTAGGTGATTTGAATTAAATTATATATCATATATACTATATAATGTAAATTAATTAGCCTATTAAGAGAAATATTAAGGTATCGTAGAAAATTATTCAGCGAAGAAATATTTATTTTCTACAATATTAATTATATTAAATAATCAAATATTACATTATAACATAGAAGCTTTTATTCGTATCGTAATAATCGGAACCTATTCCTTCTCAGTATAGTGTTATTATAATATATCATGACTAAATATAAGATAAATAATAATTAAACACAAAATAGTTATACAAATATTCTATCTTTGTTATTAGATTTTTATTAAAATAAGGATGATAGAATGTTTATATTATAGTTATGATTAAATAATAGGATGCTTATTTAAGTATATTTACGGTTTATCTTCTGTTATATGTTAATAAATTAATTTAGGTGTTGGTAACTTTAGCAAAACGACACTTTACGAGACGTAGTTATTCCTCCAGTTAGGATAACATTAGATCAAAATTATGCTATAAAAGTGATTTACAAGTATTATGGGAGAGAAAAATTCAATATACACAATGGATAATACAAACATAATATACTGTAATATGATATAGTAAGGGCAGAGTTTAGGTTATCTGTTTTTAGATCGTATTTATGTTGGTATCTTCTACGGGGGAAGTCGATAGTTTCTCCGATGTAAGCTTGATTACATTGTCGAACAACGTAGATATATTTTAGTATAAACGGTAATTTATGTGAATGGTAGTGAAGTTATTTATATATAGTATTGTATGTGTATAGTGTAGTTTATATATTTAGAAATATATTTATTTATTGAAATATATAAGGGAAATATTTTAAGGAGGAAAATGTGTAAATTATAGGATTTCCTATAGGTATAGTATTTTTATTAACAGTTTAATTTAAACCCACCATTATAACTTAGAAGAAGGTATAAATAAAAGAAGTGTAAATACTACATATAGCCTGATACAAAAAACACAGGTGTATTTAATGATGTAAATTATTCTTAGCTCGGCGGTAAAAGCAGTATTAAATGATGATGTTGATGTTGAGGGCAGCTCTCACATGTATGGGATGATGTCTCAACTGAAACAAGTATGGATTGAAACATAAAGATTACAATTAATCCAGATTGAGGTAGAGCAAATAGAACGGTCGTGATTAGAGCAGGATATTAAACTGGCAATAAGCTCTCGAGGAGTGATATCAAGGAAGATGAGATAGAGAGCAATATACCCGAGTTTGAGGATGTTATTTGTAGTGATTCGTTGGAGCCGTGTGAAGAAAACGAGTGTGGAGTGGTGAGCTCAAAAGCGATCTAGTGACGATATGAGAGATTTGCCTTATATATGGAGATATATACAAGAAAAGCACATCTTTAGTACGTTATAGAGCTGTACGCGAGAGGTCCCAGGAGAAGGATAGCTAGAGTGTCACGGGAAGGGAAGCGGTGTTAGATATTGAGAGAAATGTTATATTTGTATAATTATGTTTGCGATGATCCATCTTCTATTAATTGTAAGGTTAACAAACGAAATCGATTAGCGTGGGAGTGAGAGGAATATAGTAAGTGAGATGATATACATTGGGCACAAAATGCTTGAAAAATAATATTCGCGATCTAGACGTATCCAAACCAGAAGGATTATATATCTATGAAGGTACTAGGCACTAATGTAATTAATGGTGAGCTATATATTTTTCTGGCAATACAGTTATCACATGTGTCCTATAACCACATATGTTACGCTAGATACATACGGATATAGAAAGAGCTCTCGTGCAATCTCATGGCGGAGAGGAAGAATTCCATGCAAGTTCCTATCTGATTCTTGTCACCACGTTGATAATTTAAGACCAATAGTAGAATATTTACACAATATAAAGAGAGAGGAGGGAGATTGATCCGTAGTTTGGCTTATGAGGAGCTGGTGAGAAAAGGGACTTGTGAGAGGGTTATATTGTTAGATGCGAAAGGATTATACCAATAACAAAAATGCTGGTTCCGACGTAACTCTATGATAAATGGTGAAAAGGGACAGGAGTTACTTATAGCGAGAGAGTAAGTAAAACAATAAGAAACACATCATAAAATCAGATGAGTAATAATTGTTATGTATTATAGGTTATAATGTTATTCTATAGTTTAGATATTAATAATATCTTACAATATTATATAATGTATTGAGCTAATGTGTGAATATGGAAATGAATAAGATATCCACAATGAGTAAAGGATATATTATAATGGAGTAATATACCTATAACCATTTAGATATAGTTATTTATGTATGTGGATAGTGAGATATACAAATATTATAGAGTAATAAGGTCTATAAGGGGAAAGTGTTATGATGTTTGTAGATATTATTTTTGATATTCCATAGAATTGGGAAAGTTTAGTAGTATATAGAGGATTTTAAAGTATTATCGATTTAGGAGTTAATAATTATATAGTGAAGTATTCGTAAAGGATTATGTATTGAGTTTGCTGCTGACAGTGAGTGGTATTTAGTGAGTTTTATGATGTTGTTGAATAGAATATGTGTTATTGTCATTTAAGAAGAGAGTTGCATTCATGATGTCATTATTTGCATATTATACAAAACTAACCCAAATATAATTATTAACATACATAGAATAAAACGAATATACCACATAATAATAGATTCCACTATTTTAAGACAACATATAGTAAACCTTCACACTTTTTTAATAATCTATATAACAAAACAGTCTTGATACTTAATTATTGATTTTAATTATTTATTAATTTATATTTATATGAATTTAAGATATCTTGTAATTATACAACTAACTAATACTGTAAAAAAGGTAAAGGTTCACGATATCAGATACCTATGAGAAAGCTCCCATGTAATATTTGTTAATATCATTATTAATATATTAAATAATAATATTTAGCAAAAAAAAATTATACTTAGCTGCTGAAATTTCCCTGACTCTATATAATATTCCTTATAATGAGTACCATTAATTTATACTATAATTAATATACTTAATATATATATTATATATATATATATATTAATATTATAATATATTAATATATATTTATATTATATATTAATATAATATATATATATAATATATACTATTATATTATATATATATT
>JABUQX010073503.1:7500-22500 GCA_015478945.1 Trachelipus rathkii
TATATAATATATATAATTTTCTCCTTCTCTACCTTATAATTTGATTGTGATGTTTATAAATAAGTGATGCACACCCATGAAGTAAGTAGATTCCAGTGTTTTCTACTTCTACTCCTTCACACTGGGGATGTCTGTTTAATGTTACTATTACATGCTCTTGTAGTGTCACTGCACGGAAGTTCATACAGCGAAGCTTCGGTTCTGTTAATTATTGTATCATGATTTTTTACAGAGAATTACTCATAGAGGAATGCATATAGATTTGAGGATACATCAAGGTACATAGAAGAAGTAAGACTCTTTTTATTAGACCATTTTTTTTGATTTTGTGGAAGTTTTAATTTAGATATGAAGTGATAATAAAATAATCAATTAAATAATACTGTACTAGCAGGTGAAATTGATTTGTAGTGCGATCACCAATTAGGGGATAATTGATTGTTATTAAATATGTAGGGTTCATATTTAAGATCGCTAAATTTCCATCAAAATTGGATTTCAATTGGGCAAATTAAAAATTGTAGTTATCGGTGTTGACACGTTGCTTTGAGTCTATTTGCTAGGTAGAAATTAGGATTCCGAGGTAGTCGAACCAGGATTAAAAAATGATGAATGGTGAATAAAGACCGAGGAGGATCGAGGCTTTGCAGCGCTCGAAGTAGTATACTATAGTGTGAGGATCGTGTGGAGTGCAGTAACTACGATTTTAAGGTGTGCTTTATATTTTACGTGGCAACAGTATAGTCAATGTGTTTGCCCATCACCGGTAAAATAGGAATGCGTGCGACTCTACTCTCGATTTTACGATGGGTAAAGGATTCTCACTGCATTCTCGAGCGACTTTGTTACTGCTAGGAGGTGATATGGACTAGTATTCATTGCAATTAGGAGTATGATGATCTGAGTATGTCCTTGGTGATGTGAGTGAATACATATGTTAGGAATAGTTAACCAATAATTGCGGTTAATACGGCCTGATTCACGTTCTTAGAGACTAGATAAAATTTCCCTACGTTAATGGATCGTTAGGACGGACGGCAATATAAGCGTGTTGCATTTATGCGTGAATAGCACTTAGACGGACAGGATGCTGTGTTGTCAAATACGGAGACTATAGCAGTAGCGATATCTCATACTTATAATAATTGATTGGTGGCACATCAGGTGCTGTATATCTGTCGCAAGAATACTGGGAAATCTCTTCACCTTGTTCCTTCTGTGGAGACGTTTTTTCAGGAATAAGTAATCTGTATCGAGAACACCCACCGAATCTTCTGAGGTAAGAAACTTCAAGTAAGAAGAGTTTTTTCCTGTGCGCAATCACGTAGCGTTGTTGTTGTATAAGATTTGAGCTATAGACTTGATACCAAATCGTTTCTTGTTCAGTAACATATATACGATTATGTCTGATCTTTGTGAGCCAATTGATCTTCGCCTGTCCGTGGCGAATAGATCTTGTGTGATATCTGCGCTTTGCCTCGCCTTTACTAATAGTGCGGGCAGAATCTGATATAAGTATTATAAAAATTACTTAAATGATTGGAAAATGATATAAAGTTTATTGATCAATATTATTTTAAAATTACGTTTCATTAAATAAAATTACTCTCATATGTGTAAGGCTTGATAAAATTATGAGTTGTCAATCTCATAAGAGATCTAAGCCAATGCGAGAGTAGTGGAAGTAGTGAGACTATTTTTTAGAAAACTACAAGTTTAAGCTATTTAGTTTCTTAATCATATTTTCGATTTTTATTTATTAGTTTATTTATCTTTCAGATTGTCTAATATATTTTTTAGTATTTCATTTATTTAACATATAGCTTACATTACTGTTAAAAAATATACTACTGTTTCTACGAGTAACTTATTTTCTAAATTAATTAATATTTATGCTTTAAACTTTATGATAAAACGGTATAATATCTTACTCCAACCTGCTCAGTTAAGGTATGATACAGTTGTGTATATTGTATGGGTAATTTGTTATAATATCTTAATATTCTTTAATTATGTTATTTATTGTATATTTTATATTTATGCATATAGCGTGTTAGCTTTCAACTATTCTTTATATTATATTTTCGCATAGTCGTCTTGGTGGTCCTTCTTTAGGTATGTCATGTCCATAGTTTTTAAATCCTAATGAAAGCAGTAATAGAGTCATACGTTCGTCGTTATTACACAGACGAGCGGATTATATTATCTTAGCCTCAACTGCAAAGCAAGCTATTAATTAGCATATATGGAATCGTTGGAGGTCTAGCGTCTTGGAAAGACTGAGATCCCTGTCTAGATTCACCGTGAAGTTTTCAGCGCAGTTCTATTACATTCTTATATGCTATTAGTCTTTCGTGTTTAGTTGGCTATGGATGCGATTCAAAAACTATGGTGTAATCAGGTGTGTCTAGTTAAGTGATGAGTTATCTTTAAGATCTTATCGCTAACTCTTTGTCGCCGGAAAATTTTGTATAAATAACAGATACTTAAACCTATAATGAGACTTTAAGCAAGCTCAAGAAAGCCTTTATCCAACTCGCAAATAGCATTAATTTCGGAGGACAGAATTTTTAATATCAATATTTTAGAAAAGCCTAAACGCAAACCTTATTAATTTTATTTGCAGTTATTATATATCAATGAAGAATTAACAATAAAAATTAATAAGCTTTGTATTTAGTATTTTCAAATATATAATCACAGAAAGCCTATTCTCTGAAATTCTTGCTCTTGAGTTTTCTTGTGATAACTGATTCATAGTATAACTAGGTGTTTTGACCGACGCAACCGGGTGCTGTGCTGTGCGGTGCGGTGCGGGGCGGTGCAATTTGAAATTGTATAGAGGTGAGTGGTGCGGTGTGACAAATGGTTTGTTGGTACGCTGGTGCTACTTACTCTGGTGAGTTGCGGTGCCAAAAATTCAGGTGCTCGTCCAACCAAAATCAAAAGAAAGCAGCGTTAAGTAAATCTGATTATTAAAGCAATGGGACACATTATTAAATTTAAGATGTTTTTTAAAAGTGTTTCATTTTTTTCGATATCTTTTAAATATTTTATTCCTTTTATTATTTCATCTTAAATAAATTTTTATATGTTTTAGAAATTTATTTCTAAAGAAATAAATATACAAATTCTTTTATATGAACAAGTAATACATAACGATTTTTAATATATTATATATATATATTACTATATATATATAGTATATATTAAATGTATTTGTTAGAAATATTTATATATATATATATATATATATGCTATAATATATATATATAATAATATATATATATACTTTATATATTATATATATTAACTATTGATGGAGATACAATTTTCGAATTCCCTTCAAACTTGGCACTAATATAGTTGATAGTGCAGCCGTTGAGAAATTGAAGTTTCAAGGGTGTACCCCCCCCCCTTGCGCTTTTGGTGCTGAGCCTTAAACTGGATATGGGCAGAGTTAGGTTTGGACAACTAAGATACAGAAAGGCTTAAGACAAGGATCAAGAGACTTAAATCGGAGCCTTAGCCGGATCATGAAGCAGCCTACGGAGCCGGAGCTGGAGTTGGAGCCGCATTTTGAATTAATCATATAAGTCCGGGAAGTAGTCGGATCAACTCCTGAGTGGAAACAGAATGCAGCTTTCAATTTGCCTAAATTATGTTACAGCATACCATATGTAATGATGGGTGTTGAGCTCGAATACGTTGTTCTTAATCCTCTAACAGTGGTGAACAGTGGTAATGTGGTAGTAGTAAGTAGTAACAGTAGTAGCCAGCATTTCCGTTTTCTTTAACTGATTTATTATTATTTTATTATTATTACTATTATTCTTATTACTTTTTATTTTATTATTATTATTATTATTATTATTATTATTGTTTTTGTTTTTGTTTTTGTTTTTGTTTTTGTTTTTGTTTTTGTTTTTGTTTTTGTTTTTGTTTTTTATTTTTATTATTTTATTATTATTATTATTATTATTATTATTATTATTATTATTATTATTATTATTATTATTATTATTATTATTATTATTATTATTATTATTATTATTATTACTTTGTTTAACGAGTTGCGTGGTGGCCTAACTCGTGGGCCTGAGCATGCGCGCCCGCAGACCAGATCTGGCGTGACCCGGCGCGAAAACGACGCGTGAGCCCGGGCGTAATATTGGTGTGTGAACGCGAAAATATTCTAGTTGTTACGTTATTCTATAACGTTATGCAATGTGCTCCGTTTTCTAAGCTTAGGTCGTACATTTTTATTAAATATATTGCCCTTTAAAAATTTGTGCACTCCATTTATATTTTTAATTTCCTTTCATATAACCCGATTTCTAAACGTAGAGCATTAACTATTATATTTTGAGTACAAGATTTTATTTATTTATAGAAAATCCGTTTCATTTAAAGTTTTTTAACATTTTATATTTTTACTAAAAAAATTACATTTTTAATTAAACCATGTTCTTTATTGACTATTGCAGTAAGTCAATAAAACAGTAGCGCAAAACCTTACACCATCCTCCTTCCCAGCCAGTCAAGTGCTATTGCTTTACTGCTTTAAGTCATATTGGAATACACATTTTGTGAAAATAATTTCATTATTTATTAAACATTGGAAAATTAAAGGTAATCATTACATGTAAAATATTTGTTCGATGGGATTTCTTTTATATACGAAGGAGACATTCAATTTTTGCATTATATTATATAACTTTATATCTGTTTTAGCAAGAACCATATTCACTCGTCAAAGGTTATATCACATCTGGTCTGTTTCCCTTATCCGTCATAATGAACGGTGTCATTACGAAGAGCTGACTGGTACATTACAGCTAATCCATGGATAGAGATAACGAATAAACAGCTGATAAGGTGATAGATATACAAAGTCCATGGTACCACAGTTTCTTACTGCGTGTCATGGCATAAAGACGGTCTTCATAGGCCGATGATGAAAATAGGTGAATGATTATTTCTTTCCCATATATATATATAATATATATTGTATATAATTAATATTAATACTATATATATATATATATATTATATATATATATATATATATAATATATATATAGTATATATATATATATATATATATATATATATATATATATATAAGCACTTATGTAGACAGTAAGTGCAGAGTAAAGACTATGTCCGGTGAGGGAAAATGGTTTGATGTCACAACGGGGGTGAAGCAAGGGAGCTTGCTGTCTCCAATTCTGTTCATTAATACATGACAGTAGGTGCACATACATTTCGACTAGCATAGAACCGCAAACGCAAAAGTGACACCTGTTTCTATCTTCTAGCACCGTGCGACCTTATTCTAGAATATCACCCGAAATATTAGTGTCTACCCCCAATTGTTATAAGGTACGCGGAGTCAATAGTGTGTATTAGATTAGGTGCTAGAATGCTTCCTTGTATGAGTTACGCAACTCCGCAACTCCCTTTCAGCACTTTCTAGCATGAACATATTCCTACCGTCATAGAATACACCCGAATATTGGGTGTCTATTCTCTATGTTATACAGTATGAGGATTTCGATTGGGTAAATATAAGAATGTGCTAGGATGCTTCCTTCACGATTAGCCCCCCGGTCCCCTTTTCTGCATTTTCTATCATGCCATATCTACGTCATAGAATAACCATATTTAGGTTCTATCCCTATGCTATAAGGTATGGGGAGTCGATTGGTGTATATTAAAATGTGCTAGGTTGGTTCCTTCTACGAGTTAAGTACACCCACCCTTTTCTAATCCTTCTCTAGTGCGAGTTATCGTAATGTGAAGGATAGAATATACCTGATATGGTATCCGATTACGTACATTAATCGACACTGCTGAATCGATTTCTGTGGTTTACGACGGAATCGATTCACTCCTAACAAAAGTTAGTATTAGATATTACCTACCCCCCTTGTTCTTAATGCACCTGTGCAACATTTTTTGTTTCTGGAGCTATGAAGACCGAGCTCGGTATTGCCTAGTATGTTTTGAGGTTATTGCCGAGTCGATTTCCCGCTATTGCCCGAGCGCGACGTTTCAACCATTGCGGTTTTAGAACGCACCAACATGCGTTTTTTCGTAGAGGGCTTACCCTTTGTCAAAATACTGATCTGACGGGTGTCAAACAGGTGGTGAATGTCCAAAAATGAAATTCCCGTAAGCTTCTTTCACCGACGCCAGAGTCCACATTGGCCCCAGCCAGGCGGTCCTTTGATTTGGTTTCAAATGACACCAAATGTCATATCTTAGCAAAAGAGGTGTTAAAGACATCGTATCCTCTTCAAACTTGGCATGCCTTCTTTATATGTGGCAACATTGTTGCATCCAATGTTTCAAGCCGCTACGTCTAAGGGGGTGGGGGTCCCCGATCCCCAAAACCTAAAAATGGACTTAGAAAGCTGAAATTTGGTAAGTGTATAGAAGAGAATAAATGAAATAGAATGGCTATGTTAAATTAAATGGTGAGCGATATGGGTCGGAGCCGGAGCTGATGGTTTCGGTGCCAGAATGGAATTCTGGCTCCAACCACATATTAGGACAAATGAGGTGTCTACATCTATTTTAATGGTGTAGAATTCATTTTTGAGGGTTTTAGTTGGCACAACTGTTCTTCTAGCTTCTAACACGACATGTCCTACATCCTAGAATACACCAATATAGTGTCTAAACCTATGTCTATAAAGGTCAGTGGACGATTGATGTTATTTAGACAGACTGTTTAGGAGCTTCCTTCTATTATTAGTAACCCAAACCCTTTTCTAGCACTTTCTAGCATACGTGACCTACTCATCAGAAAATACTACCCACATTAATGTACACCCTATTTGAGGTATGAGAGATGTTGGATTGGTGTGTATGAGTGTTAGGACATGGTTCCTTCCTTCCATGAGTTTAGTACCCCTACCCCCGCCTTTTTCTAAGTGCAAGTATTACAACTTTGTTATTTTTTGAGGCTACGAGTGTTGAACTTGGTGTCTACATCTATTTTTCGAGGTAAATTGCCGAGTTATTTCTGCTATAGCGAGTGGTATCAGAGCTTTCCCTTAGGGTCTTTTGCAACACCAGTGCTGCTGTGCTCTATATATTTTTTTGGTTTTTTAAAAGGTTTCTAGTTAAGATATTCTCTTCAAACTGGTTACCATGGTTGTTGAAGGTGCCGCCTGTCTGGGCCCGAGGTTTCCCGCCGCCACGTCCAAGGAGGGGAGGGGGTCTGAGCCCCAAAACCAGGAAAAGGACTTAGAAGGTTGAATTGTGAGTGAAACAGAGAAAATAAATAAATAGATAATGACTTTTGTTGACGTGAGCACATAAGTCGGATCGGAAGCCGGAAGCCGGAGTTATGTGATTGCGGAGCCAGATTGGGAATTCTGGCTCAGCTGCATATGAGTCCAATTGATCGTGTGTTTATATATTCTGTTTCAAAGGACATCCAGATCCGATTATTGGTTTATAACCCGCAAAATGACGATTTGAGACGACACCTTGATGGGGAACTACCGGCCTTGAAAAAGAAGCGAGCGAAACAAACGAAGATACACTGAAAAGCAAACAAGAAGGAGAGGCAAGAAAAAACGAAAGAGGCAGGGAGATAGAAAGAAGAAGAGAGAAGGAGAGAAAGAAGAAGGGGAAAAGAAGAGAGTTAAATTTAGCTTACAAGAAGTCGTAAACAACCCAGTTTAACATTATTTTCATTCAAACTGACACGCTTTCATTTATAGAAAAACCTGTTCATCTACCAAATACTAGAGTTAAAGTTAAAGTTATAAATAAACAGTTAAAGTTAAATTTTCATGTTGAAGAATAAGATTTATATTTTTCATTGTATTGAAATACAAAATCGATTTTTAAAAAAAAAACATTCTTTTTTAATGAAAAAGCATTTTTTGTTTTTTCGAAAAACAATGTCTTTTGATGAAAAAACATTTTTGATTTTCTGAAAAACATTTTAAAAAACATGTTTTTCAGGAAAAAAGTTTGTCAAATTCTTGCCATGAAAAACTGTTTTTTTATGGACCATAAAGGCAATAAAGCAGTAAACGAATACAGCAACAGCCCCAGGGTTGGCCTCACCACCCTCACCCTACCTCGTGTTTTATCTGTTTTTACTGCTTTACCATAATTATTTATTAAAAAAATATAATATATCCTCATTTTTTCTTTTTTTACAAACTTAAACACAACATAATAATACATAGAAGGGGTGAGTTAAAACAAAGATTTTTTTTTAAAAAAATAATTTTTAACTGACATAAGTGCATTATTTAAAAATAAAGATTATAACTGATTATATATATATATTATATATTATATATATATATAATAAGTATAATATTATATATATATATATATATATATATATATTACTATTAATATATATATTATATTATATATATATATATATATATTAACGAAGATTCATGTTGTTACATACAGGTATTTTTTTAAAATATACAGAACACACAATTTTTAAAATATATATATATATATATATAATATATATATATATATATATATATATATATAATATATATATATATATATATATATATATATTAACGAGATATACAATGTTGTTTACATACAGGTATTTTTAAAATATTACAGAACACACAAGTTTTTAAATATATATATATTAATATTATATATATATTATTAATATTAATTATATATTATATAATATATATATATATATATATATATATATTAATATTAATATAGATATATATATTATAGATATTGAATACAGTTTGCGCAGAAGCATGTGGGTGAAGTTGAACCTCTGCATCTTTCTATAACGTTCCCAACTCCTATTTCCTTTGAAATAACATAGGAAATAGAATATCTCGAGATCACCAAACCCATTCTCAGCATATTCAGACTCTAGAGATTGCATTCGCTCATGCCAAAGAGAATGTAAATGTATCAACATCAGTTTTTTTTTTTTTTTTTTTTTTTTAAAAAAAAAGTTCACACTCACGGGCATAGCCTATTCAAGGAGGGGAAACTTGTCTCTAGGTAAAATTTCTACTAGGATCCGTAACTAGGATTCGAACCCACGACCTTGCAATGCGACTCCGTCGCTCTAAGCTACGTTTGAGCCACGTTAGCAAGCTGCTATACATTCTATTATAAGGTATTCCCCATACTTCAGTGTAAATTTTATAAAACAAGCCATAGGCTAGATGTATTAATTCGTCAATATGTCGCTTGTCCAAATTCTTCTTTAATATTTCTTCTTTTATTTTTATCAATGTTGTAATATTCTCAGGCGAATGTAAACAGACCCTATTCCTTGTACGTATGAATGTGTTTAGCTGAGTAGGGATTCCAGTATTTACGTACATCATACTTTTACTATGCAATACTGAGAAAACAACTCTATCCTATTAATACCCTCTCGCCTTCGTTTCTAATGATATTTCACTATGACTCGATTGTATCAAATAATACAATACTCAGCCTTTACCCTTCTTCACGGTATCATAATGGCGGAGGAATTTCTTCAAGCAAAAATGAAAAAGGTGTATCATCGGTACACCTAACCGCAGGATATACAGGCCAATGTAACGAATCAACATTAGGCTTTACGACATAATATAAAGATCAGCGTCGGGAATAACCAAAGGTCCTCGTAAATATGTTTAACAAGTTTGGGAGTGTGAAGAGAAGCCATGGTGTTTACCTAGTTGAAAATTCGTCACTAAAAAACTTTGATAAATAAACAGTCTCAATCTATAGATAAATATTTTGCAACCAATCATAAGAAATGTAAAACCCAAGATTACAACATACTCCTTATTACTCAGAAAGTCTATATAATCACGCCTTACATCGACAGCGACAAACATGTTTACAGAAGGACTTAGGCAAATACAACAACTGATAATATATGTATGATCAAAGAGTCCTATAGTTCTAAACTAACAATGTAGAAAAATGAATCTTCTCGACAAAAACAAAACAAACACGATAATTTAACCACTGAAAACAAACAAATAATAATAATAAAATAATAATAATCATGTAATTATTATATATATATATATATAGTATATATATATATATATATATATATATATATATATATATATAAATATATATATATAGTATATATATATATATATATATATATATATATATATATATGAATGTTCCTTACATGAATGCTGGCTTACAAGACCTCATTAAGATTTAATCGGTCCAAGTCTTTACACAAATGTCAGTTATCTTCGTTATTACACTCTAATATACTTTTTCAAATTCCTCAAATTCTCCCAGAGTACATACGCTGGCAAAGTTCTCGCCCTGCACTAACCATAATGTTTGGGTTAGGATCATCACCAAATGAGTCTTCAAAGCTGACGAATAAACATATGAATCATCTATCGAACTAAGAACTGGATTAATTTATATTTTTCCGATCTTAGGTACAGTTTTTTAAATGTATAAGATTGCTCGTATAACATCATAATCGGGCCTGCAAGTAGACATTAAATCGTTAACATTTTCTGTTTTAACGCTCAACATTTTTGTGGTTTAACATTTCTCTTCGAACTCGACCTCCATCATATTTTTATCTGGGTGCTGCCTCTAAATAGAATCCATATTTATTGTGTGGTTAATAGTCCTGTATCTTCCACATCTCTGAGATTCTAATATCCATAATATTCGTATCTAGATATGTTAGATCGAAGGCTAAAGAAGTTTCTGATCATCATGATCTCCACCTCACTGACAACTATTCGAAAAGCGATTTACTACAGCTGTGTAATCTTAAAGTGTTCATTCACTCCACATTCTTCAAGCATGTTCGGGCATACAGCAAAGTAATTCGTCTGAAACCTCATCGAAAACCACGTCTATTAATCATAATATTGTCACTAATCTGAACTATGCAAAACCGTCTGGCTTTCTTGTATATAAGAAGGATACATCACTTTTCGAAATATTGATTTCCCAATGCACAAATCGTCACCGGTAATAGAGATGTATTATCAAGACGATACCATTCTGAACGGTAGGAATAAATACAATCATGGGAAAAAAAACACTTTTAAAGACAGAGCACCACCTTCTACCCACGTTCAATCAAAACGAATATGACAATAAATAAGCTCTCGAGAGAAAGATAATGTAATATTACTGGAAAAACACAAGTCCCTCTATAGAGTAAGGGATTTTCAAGCCAATCACGAAAGGTATAGGATACGTTTAGCCAATACAAGAGTAGGGGCAATTATAGATAACCGGATATGTCCACATAAATAGCAAATGTGCAATATATATATATATATATATATATATATATATAATAATATTATATAATATATATATAATATATATATATTTTATATATTATATAATATATATATAGTATATATATATATATATATATATATTATATATATATATATTAATTATTATATATATATATATTATATATATATATATATTATATATAGTATATATATTTATTAATAATAAATAATATTTATATATAAATATTATATATATATATATATATATTATATATATATATATATATATAATATATATATATATATAATATATATATAATATATATATAATATATATTATATATATATATATTTAAAACATGTTTTCTGTAATATTTTAAAAATACCTGTATGTAAACAACATTTATAATCTCGTTAATATATTATATATAATATATATTATTATCTATATATATATAATATATATATATATATATTATTATATATATATATATATATATATATTATATATATATAATTCTTTATATTTAAATAATGCACTTTTTCAGTAAATTTATTTAAAAAAAATCTTTGTCGTAAATATACTTTACTCTTATTATTATGTTATGTTTAAGTTTGTAAAAGAAAAAATGAGGATATATAATATATATTTTTATTAATAATAAGTACTGGTAAGCAAGTAAACAGGTAAAACGAGGTAGGGTGAGGGTGGGTGGGGCCACCCTGGGGGCTGTTTTGCTGTATTTGTTTTAACTGGCTTTATGCTTTATGGTCCAATAAAAAACATGTTCTTTCATGGAGAATTTTGACACTTTTTTCCTGGAAACAATGTTTTTTAAAAAAATGTTTTTTCCAAAAACAAAAATGTTTTTCATCAATAAAAGACATTGTTTTTCGAAAAACAAAAATGTTTTTCATTAAAAGACAATGTTTTTTTTAAAAAAATCATTTGTATTTAATACAAAAAACACATGAAATATATAAATCTTATCCTTCAACATGAAAATTTAAACTATATACTTTAAACTTATCTATAAGTTTAACTTTAAACTCTAAACTTTGTAAATGAAACAGGTTTCTATAAATAAAATGCATCAGTTTGAAAAAAAAAATGTAAGACTGTGTGTATACGACCTCTATAACTAAAGCATACTCTTTCTCTTTCCCCTTCTTCTTTCTCCTTCCCCTTTCTTCTTCTTCTCTTCTCCTCCTCTTTTCTCTTCTCCCCTGCCTTCTTCTTCTTTCCCAGTTTTTTTCTCTCTTCTATTTTTAATCCGTCCATCTTCCACTGATTTCCCCCAAGGTTCCTCAAACTCATTTTGGGGTTATGAAACCCCAAATTTATTCGGAATCTAATGTCCTTTGAAACATATATAAACACACATTAATTGACTCAATATTGCCAGCTGGAGCCAAGAATTCCAGTCCCTGGCCTCCGCAATCACTAAACCTCCGGCTACCGGCTCCGACTCCGACTCTTATGTGCTCCGTTGCATAAACCTCATTTTACTCTCTATGTCATTTTATTTTTCTCTGTTCACTCTCACCAAATTTCAACCTTCTAAGTCCTTTCCTGTTTTGGGGGCTCAGACCCCTCCCATCCTTGGACGCGGCGGCGGGAAACCTCGGGCCCAGACAGGCGGCAACTTCAACAACCCATGGTAACCAGGTTGAAGAGAATATCTTAACTAGAAAGCCTTTAAAAAACAAAAAAATATAATTGAGCATGCCGCACGGTGCAAAAGAACCCTAAACGAGAAAGCTCTGAATCCACTCGTGATGCACAGAATCAATCTCGGCAATACCCTCAACATAGCAGGTTAGACAAGCCAATGTTCCACTCTCTAGCTCGAAAAAGTAACAAAGTTGAATACGTTGCACTAGAAAAAGTGGGGTAGGGGTATCTAACTCATAGAAGGAAGAACCATCCTACACTGTCTAAATACCACCATTTCGAATCTCAACCTCAAAACATGGGTATGACATTATATTCAGTTGTAGTTCTATGATTCAGGTCACCTGCTTGCTAGAAGTGCTAGAAAAGGGGTTTGGTACTAACCATAGATGAAGTCATCCTATCCACCTTCTAATATACCATCATTGACTCCAGCGTACCCTTAATACATAGGTTTAAACACTATATGGGTGTTTCCTAGATAGTAGGACATGATTAATTGCTAGAAGCAGAATTAGTTGTGCCAACTAACACCCCAAAAATGAACTCACCATGTGAAAACATAGATTTAGACATTCATGTTGGTCCTAATAATGTGTGGACCAGAATTCCAAATTCTCGGCAACCCGCAACCACCAGCTCGGCGTCCGGCCGCGGCTTATGGCTCACATTTTAAATTTAACATAACATTCTATTTCATTTATTCTGCTATACACTCACCAAATTTCAGCTTTCTAAGTCAATTTTTTAGGTTTTGGGGCGGGACCCCCCATCCCCTTAGACGTAGAGGCTTGAAACTTGGTGCAACAATGTTGCACATATAAGAAGCATCCAAGTTCGAAGAGGATACGATGTCATCTAACACCTCTTTTGCTAAGATATGACATTTGGTGTCATTTGAAACCAAATAAATGACCTGGGGGGGCCTGGGGCGCATGGGACTCTGGCGTTCGGAAAAAGCTGTTTCGTAACTACGGACAATCTCATTGTTTTGTGGACATTCTACCCCGGTTCTGACACTCTCATCGATACGGTTTTTGACGAAGAGGTAAGCCCTCTAGCGAAAAACGCATGTTGGGGCGTTCTAAAACCGCAACGGTTGAAACGCCGCGCTCGGCAATAGCGGCATTCGACTCGGCATACCTCAATACACATACTAGGCAACACCGAGCTCGGCTTCATAGCTCCAGAAACAAAAATGTTGCACAGGTGCATTAGGAAAGGGGGGTAGGGTAATATCTAATACTAATTCTTGTTAGGAGTGAATCGATTCCGTCGTAAACCATAGGAATCGGTTCAGCAGTGTTGATTATGTACTAATCGACACCAATATCGGGTATATTCCGGCACATACGATATATCGCACTAGAAGGGTTAGAAAGGGGGGTGGGGTACTAACTCGTAGAAGGAACTACCTAGCACCTTCTAATATTATACAACCAATCGAAACCTCATACCTTATAACATAAGGGTAGACACCAATATTTGGCGTGCATTTCTATGACGTAGGTTATGGCATGCTAGAAAAAGCTAGAAAAGGGGGGTGGGGTACTAACTCGTAGAAGGAAGCATCCTAGCATCTTCTAATATACACCAATCGATTCCTCATACCTTATAACATAGGAAGATAGACACCAATATGGGTGTATTCTATGACCGTAGGATAATGTCATGCAAGAAAAAGGCCCTAGAAAGGCTAAGAGAGGGGGCGGGGGCTAACTCATACAAGAAGCATTCTAGCACCTTCTAATACACATAATCGACTCCCCGTACCTATAACAGGGGGTAGACCACTAAATAATCGGTCTTGGGAGATCCGGTGCGGAACAGCAGTGGAGATGAGATGTTTTGGGATCACGCGGATGACTTGGTGTTGTTTGCACAAAATCAAGAGAGACTGCAAAATTTTCTGGAGGTTTGGGAAGAGGAGTTGGAGGAGGGAGAGGGGTATGAGGATAAATCGAGGAAGCGAGGTGATTGGTTGTCGGAGGTCGCGTTGGAGATGTCCTGGAGGTAAGTTTGAGTGGAGAAAGACTGAGACAAACG
>JABUQX010073504.1:0-7500 GCA_015478945.1 Trachelipus rathkii
TGCTGGGGTGTGCTGTGCTCATTCCAGCCTCTGCTGGGGTGTGCTGTGCTCTTTTAGCCTCTGCTGGGTGTGCTGTGCTCATTCAGCCTCTGCTGGGTGTGCTGTGCTCTTTCAGCCTCTGCTGGGGTGTGCTGTGCTCATTCAGCCTCTGCTGGGTTGTGCTGTGCTTTTTTAGCCTCTGCTGGGGTGTGCTGTGCTCTTTTCAGCCTCTGCTTGGGGTGTGCTGTGCTCATTCAGCTCTTATGGGTGTGCTGCTGCTTCTTTTAGCCTCTGCTGTGATGTGCCTGTGGTCCTTCAGCCTCCTCCTGGGTGTGCTTGCGCTTCTTACCTCTAACTGGGATGTGTGTGCTCATTCAGGCCTCTGCTTAAGTTGTGCTTGTGATCTATTCAGCCTTGCTGGAGTGTGCTGTGGCTCATTCAGTCCTTGCTGGGGTGTGCTGTGCTCTTTCAGCCTCTGCTGGGATGTGCTGTGGTCATTCAGCCTCCTCCTGGGTGTGCTGTGCTCTTTCAGCCTCTACTGGGTGTGCTGTGCTCATTCAGCCTCTGCTGGGGTGTGTTGTGCTCTTTCAGCCTCTGCTGGGGTGTGCTGTGCTCATTCAGCCTCTGCTGGGGTGTGCTGTGCTCTTTCAGCCTCTGCTGGGTGTGCTGTGGCTCTTTCAGCCTATGCTGAGGTGTGGTTGTCTCATTCAGCCTCTGCCTGGGGGTGCTGTGCTTATTCAGCCTGCTGCTGGGGTGTGCTTTGCTCTTATAGCCTCTGTTGGGGCTGTGCCTTGTCTCATATCAGCCTATGCTTGGGTGTGCTGTGCTCTTTGAGCCTCTGCTGGGGTGTGCTGTGCTCATTCAGCCTCTGACTGGTTGTGCTGTGCTCATTCAGCCTCTGCCTGGGTGAGCTGTGCTCTTTCAGCCTCTGCTTTTGTGTGTTGTGCTCATTCAGCCTCTGCTGGGGTGTGCTGTGCTCTTTCAGCCTCTGCTGGGTGTGCTGTGCTCTTTCAGCCTCTGCTGGGGTGTTGCTGTGCTCTTTTTTAGCCTTTCCTGCGGGGTTGTGCTTTGCTCATCGCCTCTGCTGGGGTGGTGCTGTGCTTTTCAGGCCTCTGCTTGGGTGTGCCTGTGCCATTCAGCTCAGCTTAGGGTGTGCTGTGCTCTTTCAGCCTCTGTTGGTGTGCTGTGCTCTTTCAGGCCTCTGCTGGGCTCTTTCATCCTCTGCTGGGGTGTACTGTGCTCATTGAGCTCTGCCTGGGTGTGCTGTACTCATTCAGCAAATGTTAGGGTGTGCTGTGCTTTTTCAGCCTCTGCTAGGAAGTGCTTGTGCTCATAGTCAGACCTCTGCTATAAGATGTGGCTGTGCTCTTTCGCTTCCTCTGGGTGTGCTGTGCTCATTTACAACCCTCTGCTGGGGTGTGCTGTGCGGTCTTTCAGCCTCTGCTGGGTTGTGCTGTCTCTTTCAGCGATCAGTCTTGGTGGTGTTGGCTGTGCTCATGTCGTGTATTGTTCGTTTTCCGTCTTGCTGTGGTGTGTGTCTTTTCTTCTTTCTTAGCCTCTGCTGTGGATGATGCTGTGCGTCATTCAGCTCTCCTCGGGTTGTTGCTTGTGTCTTTCCATGCCTTCTTAATTTGTGGTGTCTGTCTGTGCTTAATTTCAAGCCTCTTGTGTTTGCTTAGTTTGGTTGCTGTATATCCTTTCAGCTCTGCTGGGGTGTGCTGTCTCTTTCCTCTGCTGGGTGTTTGTTCGTGTGGCTCATTTCAGGTCGTACTTTGTCTTGGATGTTGTTGTCTTGTGCTTCTTTTCTCTTAGCTCTCTGCTGGATTGCTGTGGTCATTTCAGTGTGTTGTTTCGGTCTCTCTCGTTGGGTTGATGCTTGTGTCTTTTTCAGCCTCTATGTGGTGTGCCTTGGTCTCATTTGTCAGCTTATGCTGGGATGGTGCTTTAGTGATCTTCAGCCTCTGCTGGGGTGTGTCTGTGCTCTTTTAGCCTCTGCTGGGGTGTGCTGTGCTCATTCAGTGCTCTGCCTGGGTTTGCAGTGCTCTTTCATGCCCTGCTGGGTGCATGCTTGCTCTATGTCAGCCTCTGCTGGGGTGAGCTGTGCTCATTTAGCCAGCCTCTGCTTTGTGTGTTGTGCTCATTCAGCCCTGCTGGGTGTGCCTGTGCTCTTTTAGCCTCTGCTGTGGTGTACTGTGCTCTTTTTACGGGCCTCTTGTCTGTTGGGTGTGGCGGATTACTGTAATCACTCGTCTGCTTGGTGTGTGTTCTGTGCTCTTTTCAGCCTCTGCTGGGGTGTGCTGGTGCTCTTTCACCATCCTTCTATGTGTGCTTGCTCATTCTAGCCTCTTCCTGGGGTGTGCTGTGCTTATTCAGCCTCTGCCTGGGTGAGCTGTGCTCTTTTAGACTCTGCTTTTGTGTGTTGTGCTTATTCAGCCTCTGCTGGGGTGTGCTGTGCTCTTTCAGCCTCTGCTGGGGTGTGCTGTGCTCTTTTAGCCTCTGCTGGGGTGTGCTGTGCTCTTTCAGCCTCTGCTTGGGTGTGCTGTGCTCTTTCAGCCTCTGCTGGGGTGTGCTGTGCTCTTTTCAGCCACTGCTGGGGGTGTGCTTTGCCTCATTCAGCCTCTGCTGGGGTGTGCTGTGCTTATTCAGCCTTTGCTGGGGTGTGCTGTGCTCATTCAGCCTCTGCTAGGGTGTGCTGTGCTCTTTCAGCTCTGCTGGGGTGTGCTGTGCTCTTTCAGCCTCTGCTGGGGTGTGCTGTGCTCTTTCAGCCTCTGTTGGGGTGTGCTGTGTTCATTCAGCCTCTGCCTGGGTGTGCTGTACTCATTCAGCATCTGCTAGGGTGTGCTGTGCTTTTTCAGCCTCTGCTAAGGAGTGCTGTGCTCATTCAGCCTCTGCTAAGATGTGCTGTGCTCTTTCAGCTTCTTCTGGGGTGTGCTGTGCTCATTCAGCCTCTGCTGGGGTGTGCTGTGCTCTTTCAGCCTCTGCTGGGGTGTGCTGTGCTCATTCAGCCTCTGCTGGGGTGTGCTGTGCTCTTTCAGCCTCTGCTGGGATGTGCTGTGGTCATTCAGCCTCCTCCTGGGTGTGCTGTGCTCTTTCAGCCTCTACTGGGTGTGCTGTGCTCATTCAGCCTCTGCTAAGTTGTGCTGTGATCATTCAGCCTCTGCTAGTGTGTGTTGTGCTCTTTTAGCCTCTGCTGGGGTGTTCTGTGCTCATTCAGCCTCTGCTAAGATGTGCTGTGCTCTTTCAGCCTCTGCTGGGGTGTGCTGTGGTCATTCAGCCTCTCCCTTGGTGTGCTGTTCTCTTTCAGGCTCTGCTGGGGGTGTGCTGTGCTCTTTCTCTGCTGGGGTGTGCTGTGCTCTTTCAGCCTATGATTGGGTGTGCTGTGCTCATTCAGCCTATGCTGGGGTGTGTTGTGCTCTTTCAGCCTCTGTTTTTGTGTGCTGTGCTAATTCAGCCTCGGCTGGGGTGTGCTGTGCTCATTCAGCCTCTGCCTGGTTGTGCTGTGCTTTTTCAGCCTCTGATGGGGTGTGCTGTGCTCTTTCAGCCTCTGCTAGTGTGTGCTGTGCTCATTCAGCCTCTGCTGGGGTGTGCTGTGCTGTGCTTATTCAGCCTCTGCTGGGGTGTGCTGTGCTCTTTCAGCCTCTGATGAGGTGTGCTGTGCTCATTCAGCCTCTGCTAGTGATTACTGTGCTAATTCAGAATCTGTTAGGGTGTGCTGTGCTCACTCAGCCTCTGCTGGGGTGTGCTGTGCTCTTTCAGCCTCTGTTAGGGTGTGCTGTGCTCACTCAGCCTCTGCTGGGGTGTGCTGTGCTTATTCAGCCTATGCTGGGGTATGTTGTGCTCTTTCAGCCTCTGTTGGGGTGTGCTGTGCTCATTCAGCCTCTACTGGGGTGTGCTGTGCTCATTCAGCCTCTGCCTGGTTGTGCTTTGCTTTTTCAGCCTCTGCTAAGTTGTGCTGTGATCTTTCAGCCTCTGCTGGGGTGTGCTGTCTCATTCAGCCTCTGCTGGGGTGTGCTGTGCTCTTTCAGCCTCTGCTGGGATGTGCTGTGCTCATTCAGCCTCTTCCTGGGTGTGCTGTGCTCTTTCAGCCTCTACTGGGTGTGCTGTGCTCTTTCAGCCTCTGCTTGGGTGTGCTGTGCTCTCTTTCAAACTATCTGATGGGGTGTGCCTGTGCTCATTCAGCTCTGCTGGGATTTTGCCCGCGTGCTCATTTCAGCTCTGCCTAGGTGTGCTGTGCTCATTCAGCCTCTTCTGGGATGTGAAATGCTCATTCAGCCTCATCTTGGGGTGTGCTGTGCTCTTTCAGCCTCTGCTGGGGTGTGCTGTGCTCATTCAGCCTCTGGTAGGATGTGCTGTGCTCATTCAGCCTCTGCTTGGGTGTGCTATGCTCTTTCAGCCTCTGCTGGGATGTGCTGTGCTCTTTCAGCCTCTGTTGGGGTGTGCTGTGCTCATTCAGCCTCTGCTTGGGTGTGTGTGCTCTTTTCCGCTCTTACTGGGTTGTGCTGTGCTCATTTAGCCTCCGCCTGGTTGTGCTGTGCTCTTTCAGCCCCTGATGGGGTGTGCTGTGCTCAATCAGCCTCTGCTAAAGATTGCTGTGCTAATTCAGCCTCTGCTGGGGTGTGCTGTGCTCATTCAGCCTCTGCTGGGGTGTGCTGTGCTCATTCAGCTTCTGCTGGGGTGTGCTGTGCTTATTCAACCTATGCTGGGGTGTGTTGTGCTCTTTCAGCCTCTGTTGGGGTGTGCTGTGCTCATTCAGCCTCTGCTGGGGTGTGCTGTGCTCATTCAGCCTCTGCCTGGTTGTGCTGTGCTTTTTCAGCCTCTGCTGGGGTGTGCTGTGCTCATTCAGCCTCTGCTAGTGTGTGCTGTGCTCATTCAGCCTCTGCTGGGGTGTGCTGTGCTGTGCTCTTTCAGCCTCTGCTGGGGTGTGCTGTGCTCATTCAGCCTCTGCTGGGGTGTGCTGTGCTCTTTCAGCCTCTGCTGTGGTGTGCTGTGCTCATTCAGCCTCTGCTGGTGTGTGCTGTGCTCTTTCAGCCTCTGCTGGGCTGTGCTGTGCTCATTCAGCCTCTGCTGGGGTGTGCTGTGATCTTTCAGCCTCTGCTGGGGTGTGCTGTGCTCTTTCAGCCTCTGCTGGGGTGTGCTGTGCTCATTCAGCCTCTGCTGGGGTGTGCTGTGCTCTTTTAGCCTCTGCTGGGATGTGCTGTGGTCATTCAGCCTCCTCCTGGGTGTGCTGTGCTCTTTCAGCCTCTACTGGGTGTGCTGTGCTCATTCAGCCTCTGCTAAGTTGTGCTGTGATCTTTCAGCCTCTGCTGGGGTGTGCTGTGCTCTTTCAGCCTCTGCTGGGGTGTGCTGTGCTCTTTCAGCCTCTGCTGGAGTGCTGTGGTCATTCAGCCTCCTCTTCTGGGTGTGCTGTTCTCTCTCACCCACTGCTCTGGGGTGTCCTGTGCTCATTCAGCCTCTGCTGGGGTGTGCTGGTGGCTCTTTCAATCTCTGCTTTTGGTGTCTGTTCTCATCAGCCTCCTGTTGGGGTTGCTGTGGATCTTTTCAGCTTTGCGGGGTGCTGTGCTCTTTTCAGCCTATGCTGAGGTGTGTTGTGCTCATTCAGCCTCTGCTGGGGTGTGCTGTGCTTATTCAGCCTCTGCTGGGGTGTGCTTTGCTCTTATAGCCTCTGTTGGGGTGTGCTGTGCTCATTCAGCCTATGCTTGGGTGTGCTGTGCTCTTTGAGCCTCTGCTGGGGTGTGCTGTGCTCATTCAGCCTCTGACTGGTTGTGCTGGTCATTCAGCCTCTGCTTTTGGGTGTGCTGTGCTCTTTCAGCCTCTGCTGGGGTGTGCTGTGCTCTTTCAGCCACTGCTGGGGTGTGCTTTGCTCATTCAGCCTCTGCTGGGGTGTGCTGTGCTTATTCAGCCTCTGCTTGGGTGTGCATGTGCTCATTCAGCCTCAGCTAGGGTGTGCTGTGCTCTTTCAGCCTCTGCTTGGGTGTGCTTGTGCTTCTTTCAGCCTCTGCTGGGCCTCTTTCATCTCTGCTGGGGTGTACTACTGTGCTCATTGAGCTTGCCTATTGTGTGCATGTACTCATTCAGCAAATGTTAGGGTGTGCTGTGCTTTTCAGCTCTGCTAAGGAGTGCTGTGCTCATTCAGCCTCTGCTAGATGTGCTGTGCTCTTTCAGCTTCTTCTGGGGTGTGGCTGTGCTCATCAAGCTCTGCTGGGGTGTGCTGTGCTCTTTCAGCCTCTGCTGGGGTGTGCTGTGCTCTTTCAGCCTCTGCTGGGGTGTGCTGTGCTCTTTCAGCCACTGCTGGGGTGTTGCTTTGCTTCTTTCAGCCTCTGCTGGGATGTGCTGTGGTCATTCAGCCTCTCCCTTGGTGTGCTGTGCTCTTCAGCCTCTGCTCGGGTGTGCTGTGCTCATTCAGCCTCTGCTAAGTTGTGTGTGATCTTTCAGCCTCTGCTGGGGTGTTGCTGTGTGCTATTCAGCCTCTGCTGGGGTGTGCTGTGGCTCATTCAGCCTCTGCTGGGGTGTGCCTGTGCTCTTTCAGCCTCTGCTGGGTGTGCTGGGTCATTCAGCCTCCTCCTGGGTGTGCTGTGCTCTTCAGCCTCTAACTGGGTGTGCTGTGTCTCAATTCAGCCTCTGTGGGATGTTGCTGTGATCTTTCAAGCCTCTGCTGGGGTGTGCTGTGTCATCTTATAGCCTCTGCTGGGGTGTGCCTTTTGCTCATTCAGCCTCTGCCTGGGTGGTGCTGTGCTCATTACCAGCCCTAACTGCACTTTTTCGATAGATAAAGCGTTGATAGATTATTTTGAGCCTCTTGTTGGCGCGGTGTCTTGTGTCTAACCACTCCACGATTTCGGATAATGACTTTCAGTTGGATGCATTGGCTCGTCTGAAAAAACTCTGTCGCTGAACCATGTAGCAGTATAATAGTCATTGTCTAAAGAAATGTATTTTGGTCTTTGTCTGCTGTGTTGTCTTCTAGATGCACTCTACTTTAATCAAAGAAAACATCGTCTTTGATGAAGGTGTATGGATATCGAATCTATTTGTTGTTCTTGCGTATATTTCAAAAGAAACAAATATAACTTAGTGGCCTGTAATGTCTCTCTTTTAGATGTCCTATACATATTTAGCTCTACTCTGCTGTTGTGTGCTGTAACCTAATTTTGAGTCACTAAATATTATGCAGACGCAGTAAGGCAGAGAGACTGAGAAAAGATGTCACAAGGCACACCCCAGCTAGTAAGGCTAAATGAGCACAGACACCCCAGCAGAGGCTGAAAGAGCAAACAGCACACCTCCTGAAAGAGGTTTGAATCTGCAAGACTTCACCTTAAGATATAAACCACCATTAAGTATTATATGGCACTGATAACAGAAGAGCAATGCTAGTCTAAATCTCTCTCAATGACAATGAAGTGCTGAAATGGAGCACAGCAACAACTCCGCTGATAACTAATAGAGGCTATCGGATAATGTAGCACAGTAACACCCAGCAGAGGTTGAATGAAAGGCCAAAGTACACCCATAGCAGAGGCT
>JABUQX010073504.1:17500-42885 GCA_015478945.1 Trachelipus rathkii
AGTATATATATATATATATATATATATATATATATATATAATATATATATACTAGGGAGGGAAAGTTCAAATATATATTATATATATATATATATATATATATTATGCTTGAACCTTTAATAGAGAACCCTTAAAGAATATTATCTAAAATTTATGATAATGCATTTAAAGGAAATTTTGAAAAACTATTTTACAAGACAACATCAACGTTACAGAATAAGAGTTCAGACTTGAATTTTCCGAAAATTTTAATTTTTAGTGATGACACTTTTCATATTTCTGGAACAAGAAGCCACTAAAATTGTTGAATTTAAAGACTAAAAATGCAAAGACGAGATCCTACTTTCATTACATGACCAAAAAAGTGAAATGTTGTTTTTATGGGATTACGAACATGAGCAATTAGTCTTTGTGTTTTCCATTTATTGGTATACATTTTTATTAGCTGAATTCGGTACACGGAATTTTGAACTTACCGATACTATAGATATTTTCTATTAATTCTGAAAGCTGAAAAATTTCAACAAAGATTAGCAAAGCTTCACTGTTAAAGATTCCTGCAATAATTTTTTATGGTTTCTGAGGACATTTATAGCAGAGATGGTCTTGAATTCATTCATACTCTGAACTGTACAATGTAATGTGCTATACCAGTAGCGGAAATGTGACTGGGATTCCTAGAATTACTTATGAACACCAAAAAATTTGGCAACCACAGATAAATAAGTATATAATATATATATATATATAATATTAATATTTATATATATATATTATATATATATATATATTATATATATATATATAATATTATATATATAAATATATTATATATATATTATATACTATATATACTATATTAAGTTAATTTACTTTCCTCTGATGCGGTTTCAAGCCCAACCCTCGCTGTTGGTTATAGCCACGGGTGTTACACTGGACCACGAGAGGAAACGAGAAGAAATCCCACCAGTTTACTTCTGAAAAGATTACAATCTTCCCAGAATAAAGGATTGACAGTTCTTAGACAGTTGACCTTTGGCAGAACCCACAGCTGACACTCGGTCAAGGGTCACACAAGATCTGAATTTAGGGAAAAATAGTATCAGTAACAAATTGATAGACCTGCTAACAACACTCACAGTTCGTGTGACTTATGGCAAGGAATTTAATCTCTTCTCTGCTGGGCTTCGAACCCAAATCCTCGCTGTTGGTGTAGCCAAATGTGTTACCACTTGACCACGATGAGCCTAAAACGAATACGACCAGTTTACTTCGAAAGATTACATCTCCCAGGAATAAGACCTTGCAGTACTTAGACAGTGTCTTTGCAACTTACCCTCTCACACTTGGTCTAGGGTCATATAGGACTCTGAATTTCAGGGAGAAAAGCTATCTGTAACAAAAATTTAGAACTGACTAACAGGCATTCACAGTCGTGAATAAGAAGGAAGTTAATCTCCTCTGCTGGGTTCGAACCAAACCCATGCTGTTAGTATAAGCAAGTGGGCTAGCTCATTGTGGTCAAGGGTAGCACACTTTCTATACCAACAGCGAGAGTTCGGCGTTCAAAAACACAGCAGGAGCGAGAGTTAAATGCTTGTCATAAACACAAACTGTTACTGTGTGTTAGCAGTTACTAAATTTGTAATATATATATAATATATATAATATAGTATAATATATATTTAATATATATTTATATATTTAATATATATATATATATAAATATAATATAATATAATTATTAATTATATATAATATTATTATATTTTATATATATATTTAATATTATTATATATATAATATATATATATATATTTTCTCTCCATTACGGTTGAAAGTTACTTTTCCTGATGGGCAGGCCAGCCAACGAAGAAGACAAATGATAGTTTGTTGTGAGACGTATTCAAAAACATGTCAACAGGATGCTGAAGGAATGTTTGACACTGCTATTTGAGTGCCATCCACACCGTATTGTGACATTCGTGTAAGTTCAAAACTAGAATAATTTTTATGCGTATATAAATATATTTTTCATATTTAATCACAGGTTTTCTTAACAGAACATTGTGTGTGATTCGGTAGATCTAACATCAGACCAATAAGGTGAATCACCGTACGATCATCTCTCTCTCTCTCTCCTCTCTCTCTTCTTCTTCTCTCTCTCTCTCTCTCGTCTCTCTCTCTCTCTTACTCTCTCTCTCTCTTCTGTTCCCTCTGTATTTCGCCTCCCGTCTCTCTCATCTCTCCTCTACTCTCTCTCGTCTCTCTCTCTCTCTCTCTCTCTCTCTTCTCGTCTTTCTTTTTCTCTCTCTACATATATATATAATATATATTATAGTATATATTATATATAATATATATATATTATATATATATAATATTATATATATATATAAATACTATATATATACTATATATATTGATCTTTTCAGTTTTGAGGAGACAAGATATATCGATTTTTTCGATAGTTTTCGATAGTTATATGGGTCATCAGTGCGTCAACACGGATCGGCTTCCAGCGACGGATCAGTTTTTAGCGAGAAATATATTTCATATTAATTCGGTTTTTATAAATATAATTATAATGTAACTGTTAAATAACTACAGGAATTATTCAAATTTGCACAATCTAAAATTATATATAAATATTATATTATAGATATATATATATAATATATATATATATATATTATATAGTATAATATATATATATATAAATATATATAATATATATATATATATATATATATATATAAGTAGATATAGTATATATATATATATATATATATAGTTATGTTAATCACTCACTTAAATTTTCAGTTTCAGGTATTTTTCTTCAATTTTTGTTTTAGGTTATTTTAGGTTAGGTTAGTTGGTAAGCAACCTAACTAGCCTAACTTAACCATACCCTAACCTAAACCTACACTTAACTAACCTAAACCTAACTAACCTAACCTAACCTAAACTAACGCCTGCGGCGGGCTGCTAACCTAACCTAACTAACCTAAACTAACCTAACCTAACCTAACCTAAACCTAACCTACCTAACCATAACCTAACCTAACCTAGCCTTAACCTAAACCTAACCTAACAATCTAAAACCAAAATTAAAGAAAAATACCTGAAACTGAAATTAAATATGAACTATAACTATATATATTATATATATATATATATATATATATATAATATATATATATATATATATATATATATATATATTATATACTATATATATATATAATATAATATAATATATAATATATAATATATATTATACTATATATTATATTTATATATATTATATATTAATATATATAATATACTATTTATATAATATATATTTTTTAAATTTATATATCTGAAGAGAGAGAAGAGAAGACACGGGGGAGAAAGAGAGAGAGAGAGAGAGAGAGGAGAGAGAGAGAGAGAGGAGTAATAAAAATGATTTTCATATTAATTCGGTCTTCATAAATTAATTATTAATTAAATGTTTATAATAACTACAGGATTATTCAATATTTTCAAAATATATGTTTTAATTAATAACACGTTAATACTTTAAATGCTATACATAAATATTTTCGGAAAATTTCAAAATCCTGTACATTAACTGCGGCAATAGGGAGCGATATATCTATCGAAAGAGTCGATATGTAAATCGATAATCTTGTATACTAATAACTAAAAAAGAACCTAATATATTAATATTAATCTATATAATATGATATATATATATAGATTTTAATAATTTATGGTGTATTACGATTGTAGTTTTTATAGAGTCAGTTGAATTTATCGAAATATAATTCCCATTATATATATACTATTAGTATGATCTACTCTAATAATATATATAATATAGTATATATATATATCATATATATATATATATATATATATATATTATATATCATTAGTAATTTGCAGAAAATTTAAATTAATAATCCATTTTAATTACCGAATCATTTATTATATAATTAACTATTATAATTTTAGTTAGTATTTTTTTTCTTTCAAACAAATAAGGCTTTAATTAAAATAAGTTGATCTCCCCATTTTTACTGACGCATTCTCGAAGTGTTTTATTCGAAATTGCATCTCGTTAAGCTTTCCATGATGCAGTCAGATGAATCGAAAGATGTGCGGCATTTTGTCTTGAAAATAGTTCCAGGTTTTCTGAGCTCTACAAAACAACGATATCTGAATAAGTTACAACATTAACTGATAGTAACAATCAACTTGTCTTCACCCTCACAGAATATGTCCATTTTCTTAGTTAAATAATGATAATGTATATCAAACAAATTATTTGAAAATGAAAACGATGTTTCCGAATTTATTGATAATTCGAACCTGAAAGGTTCTAATTTTTAGAATTAAGAAACGTTCTGGACAGGAAAATGGAGAAATTGGAACAGCCTTCCCCAAGGAAAAATACGAAATGCATTAATGGGTCAGAAGATCTTTGTGATCTACAGAAAAAATAACATATTATGATTACGAGGAATGCTGAGATAATGGTTAGCATCGTATAATGGAACAAACCATTAAGAATCGCCCGCCCTCAGACGACGGAGAAGAATCTAGTCAGACCCTAGGAGAAAAGATCAAAATGTCTGCAATTAAATCTCTTGACCAACATACTTACTGGCCATAGCCAGGTCAAATATCATCTCAAAAAAGGGAATGAGAGTGACTAGTGTCACTTCGGCAGTGATGCGACGCGGATACGATGCCACTGGCAATAATATAGATAATACTATATCTTATAATGTGTGTGATATTCATTATAATTATAATACTATATAAAGTATATATATAGATATATAATTATATATATATAATTCATATCATACTATCTATATATAGTATATAATATTATTATAATATTATATATTACTATATATATAATAATTTCTTATATATATATATATAACTTTTTTACTCCAAAGCATTAGACACAGCGACACATTCTAAGGAACCGGCAATTCTGTGTGGTTTGAGGTGGATGCACTTCGAAGGAAGGTGTTCTGCCGTTTCGCTTTTTGCGACATGTTGTTGAGACAAGAGTTATTTGAATTTTAACTCTATGTTGTTGCTGAAATGAGGGACGGTGTCCAGACCTCAAATCTGGCTTAAGTGACAATTTGAGTTTCTAGTCAAATGAAAGTGCTTTCGGATTTTGATATTTTCTTGATGTGTGCATTTATAAAGTGTATTTGCGTTGAGTAATTGAGACATATATTTGTTATTCTTGTTTGTGTAAATTTTTATTTAATGAGTTGTTGATTGTAGGTAATGAAATGGTTCTGATGATGTTACTATAATATTGAGCCCGGTAATGATGGTGCGTGATCTTTAACGCGGTTGTCTTGTGTGGTTTGAGTCTATAGTGTATTTACATAGCTATGACGCGGTTTAAAGATAACTGGCACAGCTGTAACCAGATGTTTGAATATCATGTCTAGATGGTCTCAATATGGGAGGATTTTGCTTCCTCTCGTAAGTGTTGAAATAAATGATTCAGAGTGGAGCCATTTTTTAATTATTATTTTTATAGTTTTTCTATGTTAGAGGAAGATGTTGCAAGTTACCATGCTTGAAATGCGTGGTTATGAGTGCGGTCTTATTAACTGTTTATATGCTTTATAGAACGGCTAGTTGACTCAATACTGCAAGTTCATTTGTGAGTGTAGCGCAATATTATTTTAGTTCTCTATCTACGGAATTGGTTATGTAAAGAATATGTTTTGATTAGGTCAAGTGAGTGTCGAACGTGATGTCGATTATATTTGGCGATTTGTTGAGGGAGGGATAAGGATGTTATTTAGTTCTACATTGGGGTGAATGAAATCTTTGATGTCTCAACGGTGGTGCAATAGGATAATTAAGATTCTACGGGAAAAGCTGTCATGTCGGTTAGAGTTTAGCCTGTTTCCTGTTGTAAAATATATGTTTGCGTATGTCTAGTAGTTGTAGGCATAGATTGGCTTTGAATTTATAGTGGATATATCGTTGGCGTGTTATTAATTTTGTGTCTGGTGTTTGTTGGGGAAAGCAGGTTGGCTGAGAACATTTTGAAAGAAGGAGAGATAGAATGACTCCCTGTGGGATCCCATTTCTTGGTTTTATCATTTTTGAGAGGTGAGATTTGTTGGATGATTTGAGCTGTGGAACGAGATAAGAAATTAGATATCCATTTTTTGTAATTGTTGGGTATTGGGGATTGTAAAATTTTTTGCATAAGAAAAAGTCTGGGAAATTGTATCAACAAGCTTTATTCATTTCGCATGGCGGTATACAAAGTGTAGTTTATATGCAGGTTCTCTCCTTAAGACCATTTGTGATTAATAACTTTACATAAGTAGGTTTTTATTTATATTCCCATGAATTTACATCATGATGGGACTGATATTGAGGTGGTTGTATTTTTGTATAAATGAGTTTTTCTAGTAGTTTGTTTAGAGAGAAAAGGAGGGAGATTAGAATGTATGAAGGTGGAAAGTTTGAGTCTTTCCTTGCGTTCTTACCTTACGAAGAATGTCAAAAAACATGGTTTTTGAACAAAATTAGAAAATTCTGAAGAAATGACTACAGACGCAGAAAAACACCGGAAAACAAAAACGTGTTAGAGGGCAAAAAAACAACAGTTTGGTGTTTATATAGTCAAAAATCGCGTGAAAAATTCAAATTTTATGTCCATTTTTGGTGGGGCTTAAATGGGCTTCGCCCCAGCCAAAAACTTGGATCTATGCCCTAATAATACGTTGTGTGTGGTATCAATTGATAATGAAATTTTAAATCACACACACACATCTACATACACGTACACATACATAATACATATATATATATACTACTCATATATATATATATATATATATATATATATATATACTATATATTATATATATATATTATATATATATATTATATTATTATATATATATATATATATATATATATATAGATATAGACATATATATATAAGATATATAAAATATATAATAATATATATAATATATATATATATATTATATATATTATAATGATTAACTACTATATATATATATATATATATAATATATAACACATATACACATATAAATATACATATATATATATAATATATATATATATATAATATATATATCAGATTTCTGCACCAGAATACCTTAGATAAATTCGACAATTAGGTACAAATAATTACATAATGTACAAAATCCGCATTCTGATAAAGGCTTAGAAATACCATTCTCCTTTCCAATTCGCGTTTGATAATATCTTGCCAACATGACGAGCTGAGTGCACCTCTACGGAAGAAAAGAATCGAATTTCCGGATCTTTCAGTCAGTTTCCGCACCCAAGCTTCTGCTTTAGTTACGACTTCAGCTGGAAATGTTAGAAAATTATTACAGCATAGCGCTCCTGTAGAAATAATAATAAATAATAATATATAATAATAATAATATAATAAAATAATAACATAATAATAATAATTAATAATAATAGTAATTATAATAACGAATAATAATTAAACAATAACAATAATACAATACAATAATACAATAATAACAAATAACAATAACAATAATACAACAATAATAAACAACAATAAAACAACAATAGATAATAACAATATAATAACAATAACAATAACAATAACAAATTAACAATAACAATCACATTACAATAATAATAATAATTAATAATAATAATAATAATAATAATAATAATAATTAATAATAATAATAAATAATAATAATAAAATAATAATAATAATAATAACAATAATAATAACAATAAAATATTGTAATTCATTATATTTAACAAATAATAATAATAATAATATAATAACTAATAATTATAATTACTGTACAATAATAAATAATAATAAATAATAATAATAATAATAATATAATGACAATAATAATAATATACCAATAATGACAATTAAATGACATAATGACAAATAATGACAAAAATTACAAAAATTACAAAAAGCATAAAATGACAAATACAAATATTCCTAATTTCATAACTGTAATAACAATAATAATTTAATAATATAATAATTTCAAAAATAATAATAATAATAAAATATAAATAATGAAATAAATAAACGCAATTAACATATGTAACTTTCTTTTCAATTTTCAGATTGTATTCAGAGGCAGAATTTATGTCTTACTGTGACTTTTGATCAAGCATTCAATGAAACGATTCTATTCACCATCTATTATGAAATTCGTCGTTTATAGAACCAATCGGATCCCTCCACCCCAAACTAGTCAGAGGATATTTCACTTCCCCATCAGTCTCCGAAGACCAGTGTCACCAGAAGCAGGTGGTAGGAAATAAACTCTCTCAGTGCAGCTAATATATTCAAATATTGCCCACCTTTCACTTGTTTCTTAGTTGAGGAGGGGGCGGTATATTTAAAATATAGCTGCAACGGGATGATAGTAGAACAGGTTATTGCACGCAAATGACCTTGGACACCTAACCTGAACCTTGCACTGACCTGACCTTTTTGACCTGACGCTTGACCCTTTTTTACCTTTTGTTGGGCCCGAATTTCCTTACTACCTGCCTTGACCTTTTTCGACCTTGACCTTTTTTAGGCCCAAATTTTTAGGGCACCCCTCATTCTGGCACCCCTAAATTTTTGGCAACCCTAATTTTTGCCCCCTAATTTTCTGGCACCCTAATTTTTAGCGCCCTTTCGAAGAAATGGGCTAGCCAGACAGAGGCGAAGCCTCCGTCGTACGTATTGCCCCCTATTTTAACCCCCCCACCTAATTTTTTCGGCCATGGGTCAATTGACCCACGGGTAATTTGATGTTGTCTTTAGGGCTTAGCCCTTTGTGATGTTCTTAACCATTGTTGTTTTCGAAATCCTTCGCACCCGCAGGTGCGAAACGAGCGCCAGCCGCCGGTTATCTGCCACCGCGTTTCCATCCCACCTGAACCGTTGGTTCACATCCGCGAGCCTTGTGTCCCGCCCGCCGCATTATATTATATATATTATTCATATATTTAAATATATATATATATAAAAATTATAATATATATAATATATATATGTATATTATATTATATATATATAATATATATATATTCCATATACAACACACACCACACCACACACACACACACACCCGCACCCACGTGATCGCTACTCACGAATTTTCACCATCCCTTCCATCTGTGCTTAAACTTCCTTACACTCAAGCCTATATCTCTTTATATGTTCGAGTTCCCCATCGGTCATAAATCAAAATTGAACTCGACCCGGCTCACCTCCAAGTCACAATTTCACTGACTTTTTTTACACCACCCGCTCCAGCGTACGAATTAGAGACGAAATTGTAATTTAATTTCAGGTTAATAAAGCAAGCGCCGGTTCGCCATATAATATTTATAATGAATAATGGTTAGGAAAGAATATGCAATAATATAATAATAATAATAATTGCAATCAATAAAATAATAATAATAATAATAATAATAATAATAATAATAATGAATAAAATAATAAATAATAATATTGAATTAGATACTGTCAATAATACTTATATAATATATGTATGTATATAATTATATTATATATATTATATATAATATATATTATATATATACTATATATATATATATATATATATATTATATTATATAATATACTATACTATAATATAATATAATTTATATAATGCGAGAGAGAGAGAGAGAGGACGAAGTTCGAGAGGAGAGAGAGAGAGAGAAGAGAGAGAAAGAGAGAGAGAAGAGAGAGAGAAGACGGCGAGAGACAGTTTCGCTATCACATAGTTAAAGCATTTACACTTTTAGACGTATTTGAGACACTGAAAATTTTTATTTGAAATCATTTTTATTTGAATTTGAACATTATTTGAATATTTAATTATTTTACATAAGTTTGTTATTTTTATTTGTATTTCTATTAACATCTCTCATCCTGAGAATCACAAAGTGAAACTCGAACCGAAAAATCACGTGGCAGACCGTCGTGCTATTATTGTTATAATCCTATTTAATAGTCGTAAATTTTATTCAAATTTATTTGTTTATATTTATTCATATTAATTTGAATTATGTTCTTTATCTTTATCTTTCTAATTACTTTAATAATTTGCATATTCCGTAATTATTTTTTATTTTTATTTTTGCATCTATAAGTATTTAGGTTTCGTCAGGAGTAACACGTTTCTTATTTACGTGTTCCAGTACAAGCCACTAAACCTAGGACATGCGCGTGCGACAATCACCACAAGCGAGTGAAGCTAAGCGCAGCGGAGAGAGAGAGACGAGAGAGAGAGAGAGAGAGAAGAGAGACAGAGAGAAGAGAGAAAGAGGAGGAGAGAGAGAGGAGAGAGAGAGCAGCAATATGTAAGGAGCTAAACTACAAATACGATAAAAAAATATATATGAATTTTATATATATATATATATATATATATAATATATATATTATATATATATATATATATTTATATAACCTTCGTTGAACCATGATATTTCGGCCTGACCTTGCCGGATCCCTATACCCATGCCTACACCTACCTACACCCACCTAACCTAACCTACCTAACTAACCTAACCTAACCTTAACCTAAAACCTATTTCAATTAACTTAGAAAAAATTTGCCTTATATTTTACCTAAAAGCCGTACAGAAAGCGGATTCTCATACTGATATTTTTTTTAATTTTAAAATTCCGGTTACAAGACCGGAAAATGGCTTCACAGAGACAAGATCGGACACACACAAACACACACACACACACACACACACACTCACACACACACTTATACTATATCTATACACACACACACACACACACAATGCACTATGACACTATACACACATTCACTTAATACACACATTCACTATTGACACTATAAACACATTCACTATCGATCACTTGCATTTACCAATAGACACTATACATTACACTTAGACACAGCAGGGTCACAAACACAACACACACATACACACAGCCCACTTACACTTTTTAATACACACTTCACGATGACACTTTAACACTCACCAGTTACACTTACACTTACATTTTACACTTAGCACACACGTATAAACACACGACCAACTCTTTCGTCCTTCATGGTTCATTTTAGCCGACTTTCCTATTTTTCATAGGCATATTCTATTAAAACATTTTCTTTATTTAAAAAGAATTATTCGCGAACCTAAACCTGTAACTCATTGAGCATAACATCTTTCTATTATTTTACTTCTTACTACTTTTTAATTTAATAATTTTTAAAATGCATGTCAGAGAAAACCAGACTGCCCCTGAATATATAAACATTTATTTACACAATTGTACGAAATTTATTTTAAAAACATATCTTTACAACCTAAAGCAGTAAACAGTAAATTAATAGAGAGTGTTATAAAACACCTAGGGGGATGGTATGCTTTTTTACTGTCTTTATTGCTTTAACTCTTTTTCTACTGCTCTTTACTCATGATTTTACTGCTCTTTAACTTTATACTTTTTTACTGCTTTAACTCACATATTATTAAACAGTAATACTTAAAGCACGTAAAGCAGTAAATCATGAGGTGTGATCCTAACACTAAGATTACGCCCCCATGCTTTGATTACTGCTTTACTTGCTTTAACTTTTGCTTTACGCTTTAACTTTCTGCTTTTACCGCTTATAACTCAATATTACCATTACCTACTATAACAGCAGATAATCAGTATCCAAATAGAAGTGTTACTAACACCTAAGGGTATAGTATGCTTTTGTTTTACTGCTTTACTGCTTCTAACTTTCTGCTTTACTGCCTTAACTTTCTGCTTTACTGTATTTAAACTCTTCTGCCTTTACTGTTACTTCGGTTTACTGTTCTAACCATATAATTTATTAACATTATGGTTTATCTTAGTTTTTTTAATACTTTTATTTATTTTATATTTATTTATTTTATTATTTATTTTTATTATTTTATTATTATTTTTTTTTATTTTTATTTTCATTATTATACTTAAGTGTTATTTACTTCATGCCTATTTATTACTATTTAGAACACACCACACACACAACACACACACCACACACACACACACACACCACACACAACACACAATTACACTTAATACACACATTCACTCATGAACTTTATACACCATCACTATACACTCACATTTACCATAGACCTTAACAATTCACTTACAACTTATACACACACACCATTCACCCTATACACTTAATACACACATTACTATGAACCTTACAATTTACCATATTACATTTACATTACACTCACACACGTCACACAAGATTTGTTACACTCCTCACAAAGATTTACTTACACACGCAGATTACTTACACACACACACCACAGATTTACTTACACACACAGATTTACTTAACACCCACACACACACACACACACACCACTTAAAATATCTTAACGCTTATAATTATAAACATTTTATGCTTTATTTAAAACACGTACATATTTATTACTCATATCAAATATAACTAAAATTACTTCAAAGTTCCTTAAAACTTCTATAATAAATCAATCATTTACCTTTGAACAAAGAATTTATTTATTAACTGTAATACTTTTTGTTTATAAATTACTATAATATCAGTTTAAGATAACCTTTTTACTAAATACTATTTAGAAATTGATAATCATATGATCAACAAGACCTTCTAAAGCAAATAGATGCTACATCAGTATGTGTAATTCACAGGCACTATCTATACCGAGCGTGCCCGTTCTTGTTCTATTTGACTTTACTGCTTTACATTCATTCTTAGCCATGTAATAAGTATAAATAACAAAATAAGTGTTTTCTCTAGCTAACATAATTATTATATTTTAAAATCTTTCTATAAGTTCTTATTTAAAAATACAATTATTCACTTACATTTATATTATCCACTCATGTTAACTAAATATTTCAAAGTTTTTTTATATTGGGTTTTCTTTATTATTATCTATTTACATGACACTCCATCACGAGAAAACACAAACAACCCGCACTCGCTTACAGATACGCAAACTGACTCTCTCTAGATAAAATTGTGTTGTAGGACTGACTATCCTTTTTTATTTCCCGGGGCGAGTTAGGCCTAATTTCCAGGTCAAAATAATTTCTCAAACTGACCTTTTTCTGTAAAATGTGGTGCAAAAACTAGGCCTAAATTGAGGCCTAAATTTAGGATAAGGCCTTTGTAGACGGGCTAATTTAATCCTCATACCAGGTCAAAGGTAATCCAGTATAGACAAGAATCATTGTATATTATTATTTATATAAATATATTTCACTGAACCATGCTGGATCCGTAAAGATTCCTTTTAAGCAGTAAGGAACGGAAAATGTTCTTTCTACTTGTGATTGATGTCTCATAGCTGTATGACACAGTAGTATTTCCCTAGCTTTCATAGATTACACACCCAGGTCTCCAGCAGAAAGGCCCCACCGCAAAAGAGCCACCCCCGCAAACCACGCATGGTTGCGTCCCGCCGCGTCCCGCCCGCCGCGTGCCCGCAGGCGCAATAATTCCGCGGAATACACCGCCCACCCATGGCCGCAAGGCGAAATTTCCCGTAAACACACAATGCCCTCGTACTTCAACACGTGTCAGAAATTTCTAAACAAACGTAGCCAAAATAATATATAAATTGTCTGCTGACGTATAATAACGAATCTCGCCCAGTATAGCATACGTGACGCACTCAGCTAAGGCCATAATTTCTCCCTATCAGACGTTTTATATTCGCTTGTTCTCACATATAATTATTATTAGGATTACCTATAGTAAAATAATATATCCTAGTATTATGAATGACTACTCACCCCAAATTTAATAGCGGAACTCCATTCTCACCTACAATTTACATAACTAATATAGTAAGATATCTAAATAAACTACTCTTCCTCATTCTGATTAAGCCACATCTGTTGAGGTTGTGGCTGCTGTTGAATTTGTTGTTGTTCATGTTGAATGATTGTTTCAGGTATTGTATGAATCTGATGTCCATCACTCATAGCTGCCACAACATAAGTTGGGGCTGAAAAAGCAGGTATGCTAACTTGATTTGATAGTGATTGGGTACCATTTCGATTATTTGCTGTTATTACTTGATACTGTGTAACTGGTGCAAGAGTATATATCTGTTGAGGTTCTACTCCATAAGCTCTTTTATAAGAAGCTAGTTGGTCTTCTTGAATAATAATTTGAGCAGAGCCCTGATGTGCTGGAGAGGGTTGAGGTATAACTTGATGGGTTCCTCCAGGATTCATAAGAATCTGAACAACTGGCATTTCCTTTTGATGGGTTTGCTTGTGCAGGTCAAAATACATTTTATCTGAAAAAGTAGCACTGCATGTTTCACACTTGAATGTTTTTTGAGCATTTGTTGTTAATGCGGTACTAGATATTGGACTGACAGTGACAGTTGTTTGATTCATCAGTAATGTCAGGTCCAGAGGCTTGTCATACTTAAAAAAGAAGAAGAAAAAGACAAAGTATCACCAGCCTGAAAAAGGAAGAAAAAGCACAAGTATTATTATATATTAATTACACAATATAATATTTAACAATCTGAAACTGTATATGATATATAAATATTATAATTAAGATTACTTTAATAATAAATGAAAACAGAAAACTTAGCAGAAAAGTTGGATGGATATGTAAATGAATGAATTTTTTGGTTTTAGTCTAGGGTTCAATCGTGCTAATTCTCACATCATTCAGGTTAGGGACTGCATATTTGGAGTGGAAAAATTCTTGTTCTCTTATAACTCTCACTAATTTTCATTCAGTTCGAAATTGTTGCAAGAATATTCTCCTTGGTTCTCCTACTGACAAATCTTCCTGACTTTTTGCCACAAACATCTAGAACAATTTCTGTAAATCAGCCTTTCCTCCTCTTATTTGCTCTGATGGTTCTGTTGCTAATACTCCAACTTTGTCCTCCTGTTTTCCTCTAATTCAATCCTGGATGTTTTTGGCAATCCCCTTCCAACTCTTCCTTTAAGGTGTCAATAACTTTACTTGTGATTAAATTTGATCAAGTGCATGGGCTACTAAAATCTATGAACATGGGGAAGGCAAGCTTTCCAGATAGCATTTTTTCCAAGTTTTGCAAGTGTGTGATTCTGAGCTGGCACTGTCCCTAGTACAGCAATGCTTTCTGTACCTGAATATTAGCCCTTTCCCTCAGTGTTGGAATCATGCACATATTCAGTCTAAGAACTTTGAAACCATTCTCAATTACTGGATCATCTGGAATCCTATTTCTTTCTTACCAATTACCAGCATGCCTTTCAGCATTTGAGGTCAACTGTAGATGTACTTCGTATCTCAGATTTATAGTCTTCTGTCCTTAAGGACTATGGAAATTTTCCAAATCAGTCTTGTAATATGGCACTTGATAGATCAAAGGCATTCAATTATGTATGAAATGTGTTGCTGCTTTCCAAGCACCCCTCCTTTTGGCTTTCCTCTTTCTCTTTGCTTTCTTGGCTAGCTAAATTTCAAATCATTTTATATCAGCTATTGTTGTCAAGGTTCTATCTTATCTCCTACTCTATTCCTTCTTTTCTATAACAATCTTTTGAGCTACTCAACTAACTCTTTCCATCTATATGATAACTACTCATGCTCCATCTTCTACTAATTTCAAATCTACTTCCCTCTTTTTTGTATCTAGGATTACCTTTCATCTTAATTTTTTTGATGCTATTCTTGCTGACCTGGATACAATTTACCAGTGAAGTCATCTTAACATTGTGAAATTCAATTCTTTAAAAGCAACTTCTATAATTCTACCTCTCAAAGATATCTAAATTCTCTTTCAATTGTTCTCCTGCTGACAATATAAACAACCTTGGCTTTGACATGAACAGAATGTCTTGAAAACCTCATATCTCAACAGTTGCTAGGGCAGTCTCAAAGCTAGGAGCTATATCTAGGGATATTTTTTCCCCCCCATTTCTCAGTTATTTCAATTATGCAAGGGGGAGGCTCAGGTTTCATCTTTCGTTTGGATAGGGTTGAGTCAAATGCCAAAAGGTTTAAAAACTGTTTACTTTCAAATTCAAGTGGTCCATTCTCTTTGTGACACGATGTTGCTTTGTCTCTTCTCTATAGGTACTACAGTAGTAAATGCTTGTGGCAACTGACCAATTGCATGCCACCACCTTTACAATACCCTCATCGCACAAGGGGTTCAGTGTCTGCCTATAAATTGTGTGGACATTGGCAATTCCAAGCTTGTGTTACTTCCTTCATTCCAGTAAGCTCCATTCTGTAGAATCTTTTGTGTTTCCTGTTGAATTTAATCTCCACATTTTAAAGTTTTTGTCTGTTCTCACCTGTTAAATTTGCATTAGGTGGTGATAGACATTCTGCGCCGTGTACACCACTCTACTTGAATGGGAGCTACTGCCGTTTGTTAGTTAAGTGATAGGATGACTAACTATATATAAAAAAAAAAAATAAAAAATAAAAAATAAAAAAATAAAAAGCAAATAATATTCACGATTTATTAATCTTCCAACTTAGTGGTTCTGATCTTGCATCCATTTGACTTCCCTTATAACACGAGTCGCCCTGAATTTTATATATATATATATTACTATATATATATAACATTATTTATATATTATTATCTAAGTTAATAGGGTATAAGGTGATAAGAATTTGGGTGATTAGGATTATATATGGGATACCGTTTAATTGAGTGGTTGTTAGGAAAAGTGAGTAATATATGTTACTCGGTATTTATTTACTATAGGAAATCTTCGAGGGTAATACTGGTAGGGTACATGTGATTGGTGAAGTACAGGGTTACATTTAGAAGCGGCAAGAGATGTAGTGGATAAATAATTTTAACTTGACAGCAATGATTATTAGAGTAAATGAGAGAGACAGAAGTAATTAATTATAATCGATATATATTATTTTAGGTATTTCATATGTGAATTTGCGACAGGGTATAATTAGGGAAGTACTCTTATGGTCACTGGATGTTTTAAGTGATAATGTAAAGTTTAGTTAGTAGGCTATTAGATGATTTAGAGATTACTGAATTATGAATGAGTAGTGATATTTATCCTGAAAAGAAGTTATTCTTGAGAGTTCATAAATGAAATATTCTAAGAATGTTTCGAGGAGCATGAGTGTAAGTGTATTTGGAGAGATTTAAATTTTCTAGTTGGCAAACGCGTGTGGAGATGTGAACACAGAAGCTTGACGGCCGTTATGAAACATTCTCGAATTTTATTTATAACACATATCACTTATATCTATGTGTTACTCGACTATATTAATTTTGTTTTGGAGATTTAAGACTAAATTATTTTGAAGAAAGTATTATGGCTGGAGATGTCAAAATATAGAAATAGAAGTGATATAGACCAAATGTATGGAAAATATGGAAGAGAGCGGAGGAGTTACCTATATTACTATATAATATAGTATGAGTAATGTGTAGTGATTGAATAAGATGATAAGTTTTTTTAATAATTAGCATTGGTTTATGTATGGATTTGTGATAGCAGGGTGTGTTAGAATACGTAGTTACTGTTATTGAAAGTGAATATATTAGAGTAATACGGTTTATAGGAGTAGAGAGTCAGGACAGTCGCGAGGTATTGTAGAAGTATATATTTATATAGTTTTAAGATGGTGAGTAATGTGAGGAATAATATAGGTCACTTATATGTTTTATAAATAATTATAGATTTATGCTGGAGTGCAAAGGGAATTGAGATATATAAGCATAGTATTAGTGTATAAAAGGTTGTTGAAAGTGTCGGGAATGGTGAAGATTGTGGTTTGGAGCTGATAATAGATTATAATGCTAATTGAGTGTTGGTGCAATTGTGATAGGGCAGAGTATATAACTTTGTGAAGATACTGCACTCACATGAGTTTAATATTTCTCTTTCCTATTTGCATTCTCTCGCTCTTCTCTGTTCTCATGTGCTCTCTTTACTCTATATGTATAAGTAGAAATCCTATTGATCTTGGAGTAAGATAGGTTATTATATTAATATAATATATTATATAAATAGTGATTCAAAATATGGTATAGTTATCTAAATAATTATTAGGAGTATAACCTTATAGGACGGATATACATCTTTTAGAGGACAGAGTTTCGCGATATAAGCTACCTAAGGTTAGACAATCGACTAGAGAGTTGGAGATCGAACAATGGGCTCACCTATAGAGTCTGCGACTGCAGGTTATTAAGGTCGAGTTCGGTAGTAAGCTTAAGGTAAAACTCGATGGTAGCATATTGAAAAACATATGATCAAATAACTCTGGAGAAATTTTTGTACGTCTATGATGAGTATTCATTAATGGATAATTGATGCCCGATAGTCGGTTGTATTATATAAGTGGATGCTCATAGTAGGTGAGCAGTGCTTGGGTAAATACGACCTGATACTGTGAGTAATCACTACGAAGATAACAAATATCGGAATATTTATAGAGTCTATAAAAAGGTAAATGCCTAGTAAGCAGAGGTAAATTGTGAGTTTGTAGTGTACAATGATGATACGCAGAAATAAAGTAGTGCTATATACTATACATAGAGATAACTGGGATGTGACGGTTTATTATTTGATGCAGGGGTAGTATCGGTATTGTGGGCCTGCTCAGGGATGTAATACTCACCTATATATACTCAATATTTATATGATCGATAGATATATATATACAGTGCTGGTACGTCGCTATACCACAGTCCTACGTGTACGTAAATTAGAGTGTGATATAATTTATATCTGTGAGTGAGTGAGAGTGACGACCAGTTACTTCTCACATCTTTAAAGTGATTATTAATGGGTAGATGGTAAGATTGATGTATTTTCATTTTCGTAACTATGTGCGTTACATTATTTTTATACCAAATGCCTCCTTAATTATCTAACAGCGTATCGGTCAGGGTATAAGTTCATTTGTATTGGTTTCCTCGTGAGGAGGTTGGATAAGTGGTGCAGGAATATCTCCTAGCGATCCGAACTTAGCAGCCTCTGCTTCATGCATAGATCGCTCACCCGTACGGACCTGCGGTTGGCCACAATAGAGTAAAGGAGCGATGTGGGTTCCGCGATAATACCTCTAAGTACCTGGCTTTTCACAATAGTATGATGAAAAATGTAAGAGAGTGATTATTTGTTTGTGAATAGACTGTTTAACTGTTGTATGTGTTGGTCTAATGGTAGTAGTTTATTGTGGCGTTAGTATAGTAAATTGTTACCTGCGTTAAACGAAAGAAAATTCAAAGGATGTTTAATATAATTGCAGAAATTACTTCTACATTTTTGATTGATGTTGTTATTATCCTGTTATCACTATGGTGAACTAGATTAATGGAATCACCATTACATGTAGGAGGTAGATACAATCTATGTATTAATGTGTATGTACGCCAATATAAAATAAGCCCAGTTTATTTAACTCCACTTTGAAGACTGAAAAATGTGAACATCTATAATGAATAATAATATTACTACTATTTCTCAATTATAGGTAGATTTAATATTTTTGAGGTTCATAATATATTATTATTTTAATTATTAACATATCGGTAAAATATTAATATATTGAGAATATATAAGGTTCATATAAAATTTAATAAATATTATAATAAAACTATTAAATATATTATAATAAAGGTATTAACAATTAACAAATCTCCGACTATAAAAATATAACATTAAATATATTATATAAGCCTGTATTGGGGTACAACTTATAATTATCAACAAACTCTAGCCATTTCCCATTCATGTCAATAATAAATTCTTTATTTGAAATAGATAAATAAAAAATATTGGGATATTTTAGTGAACTTATTTTAATCTTATAATTTATTATATTTGGTTCTAATAGATTAGGATCCACACAGTCACTTCCCGTCAGATGTTATTAATTTAATATTAATGTATTAGGGCTTAGGATATGGAATCTTATCACTGTAAAATGTCATTTACTTTCAGATATGCTGTACGAAAAACATGACACTTGATATAAATGCACTTGCAAAAATAGTGAAAAAAATGATAAAGCTGTCATTATTATTATTACCACTATTTCTATGAGAACTTACGTGAAAGAGAATTTAGGCTCATAGATTTCTCATTAAGAACTTAAATGATGGTCCTATATGTGAGGCGTGGATGCATTTATTGTAACTATTATTTATTTAAATTTGGACATATCATGCCTTATTTAGGGTCACTATATGGCGATTGTTAATTAGTTTTGTTCTATGACATTCATAAATTAATGTGAGTTTGGGCTAGATTATAGCATATTTGGACCCTAGTATGGTCAGGCTGTACAAATCATACAAAGAAATACAGGTTATGCCACTTACGTATGATTGTTATATTCAGAATGATTTACCTTTACGCTATGATTATATGGCGTGGATTGAACTTTTATTAAGAGTTGTAGTGAGAAGATGTAGAGTATCCTTACGTGACGTCCAAAAATTTATACTATTATCATTATGTAGAACTCTCTTAGAGCTCTTGGACTATTCTTAATTAGTTATGTATCTATTCTGGTCTAGCGATTCCTAAATATGCACTATGAATAAGATAAGTAAAAGTCAAGATCTCTTTTAGATTTACGAAACTGAGCTCAATATATACTCTCCTATTATATTTTTCGATGATCTTGCTCTTTAGGTAGGACAAATTAAATTTAAGAGACCTGGGATAGAATATGGATGAACGAAGTAGTTAATAGACAGTAATACCTGTTCTCATTCACTGTGCGCGACACATATAATTTTTACACAAATGTTGATTAATGTCACATTGTTATTATTCAGTGTCAGCTTATTTAGTTTTCTTTTTAAGGGATATTATACACATTATGGCGATAGAAGCATAGAACGAGTAAGAGCTCTGTTTGCAGATGGAAACTAGACGACGACTCATGGCAGTTTATAAGATTTCTCTGACATAAGAAAGAGTATGATTAGGATTGGCTATTTTATCATACTCATTCAATTAAGTAGTAGGTTATATAATGGGAATTGTATATGTAATTAAACGGGGCGATTATTTTACGCGCATTAAGACATTTTGTAATTATTGACTATTTTGGCAAACCAAAGCCTTCTTAATTTATTAAGTTACACAGCGCGGACAAAGACGCGCAAGAGTAGAAATTAATTTCTTTGCTCTAGTCGAGTCAAAGATAATTATGAGTGATATTTCGAAATATGGAACAAAGCTTTTTTTTAGCTTGTATTATTTATTATTAACATTTTCTAGTATATTGAATATTGAGGATATATGGCGGGTAGTGCGGGTTAACGTCATCAGAGATTTGTTTAGGTAATAAAGGTTGAACCACTATTATGGATTGTAGTTGACTGTATAGCTGATTACAAAATAAGCTTTTAGTTACATGGTTTATTGGGGTTTGCATTATATTTGCTAATTAAATATATATATTAGTGAAATAGTTAGTAATTCATTTTAAGGTCTTTGATCACTATAAATATTTTTCAATATCTATATGAGAATAAAACTAGTGAACGAAAATATTTCCCTTACTTCATATTGTCATAAGGAATAATATAAGATTTTCTCACTATGTAGACCTCATTCATATGATTTTCACTATATAAATATATGCTCATAATTCTTTGGTTGGTCTTCTTTGAACATTAATATTATCTTCACTTGCAGAGATCCTAAAGGAAACTTAAATTGTTAATGTAGGAGGTATTTTGTAAATTATTAATCATAAAAATTTTGGAATGATGAAGGTTAATTTCTTTATACTATATTGATATTGGTTAGTTTTAGTAACACCACTCCATTTCTAGTTTCATCACGAAACATCGTAATATGGAGTTGTTGTTATTAAAATACCTTCACTATTTTCACTCACATATTCTCGAAAATAACACATTATCTGTTTGAGTGGTTGTGTTTTACTAAAGTACTAGTAACAGTAAGAATTAATCTCTTATCATTGGATGAGATATATTACTATGTGGTAAGGGCTATACTCAATATCTCTTTTATTCAAAATGTCTGACAATTGAAGAAAGCTTACGCATTATTCTTTCTGGAGTTTTTTCTCACACTAAAACACGCCAACCTGACTACAATTTTCGATACATTCTACGAATCTTTGTTCTCCAGAATTCGTTCTTCATTATACTATGAACATTAGGCTAGTTAATGTTCCCTCTTCCAAGCGAATACGATTCTCTGTAGGCCAGGAGATATAGCTTTTATCTAATATTAATCTTTATGTAGTTACTTATGAATAAGACTTTTCTAAGTCGTTTCATAATAGGCTCTTCTCAATTATTTACTAAATATTGGCAACTTTAGGTTACTTTTGGTCCTCACTTATCTATACTCTATGTATTATTCTTATTCACACGAACCACAGGTTGTCTCATGGTTTCCACCCTCTTCTTTTTTCGTAGCTTCTTCACGGCTTTTGTTCATCATCAGAATTTTTTCTTTTTGGTCAAGTTGTTTTTTGTTTTCTCTTCAGCAATTTTTTTCTCTTGTTCAGCTTTGCAGCTTCATCTTCGATCCTTTTTTCTCTCTCTCTATCCAAGTACAATGTATTGTTTTTATGCTAAACGTCCCATGGAAAGCTCTGGAGTTAGAGAAATAAGGTTAGGTTTGTTATCATACATTTTAAGAGCACTTTTAACAGTGTTTAAAGCATTTAAAGTTCTCTTGACATCAATTTGACTGGTAACTTGTAAGCAGTTCTCGCCTATGTGGAAGAATGCTCTTCTCACATCTGCATTCCATGTGGCAGCAACTGAAGCTTTTATACTCTTTCAAATGTTGGAAATCTTGAAGTGTTTTACTGAATCTCTTTTTATTAAAAAACTGAAGCCAATACAGATCTATAGATTTTTTTCGGAAGCTCTGGTTCAAGCTTTTTCCAAATTGTATAGTTTTCCACTCATCTAAAGTATGTATGTCTGTTGGATTTTCCATGGCATTGACCCTAGCAATACTCAACTATATTTTGGCAGCTTTCTTTGGAAAATCCATTAAGGGATAGACATGTAAATTTTTTCAACAGAGAGCTCGACACAGAATGATTTGTTCACAACATGCTTAACAGATTCAACAAAATGTTTTGGTGCTTGCAGACAGAAAAACGTTTTGTCCTTTTCACAAACATTTTCCAAGTTTCTTAATACCTCATCAGAAAACTGGATTTCTTTCAATGGCAGTAAATGTTCAGTATTAAAAAAAAGCAGCATCAATTTTTTTTAAATCAAGATCTCTTTGAGAATTTCTGACTTGCAAATCCTTCCCAACAGTTTCAAAACCAATGATGACAGTACAGAATGCAAGAGATGAATTAATGGTTCTTCTTTTTGGAAGAAACCTGTGACACTCGTAAAGATATGTGCGCTAGATATAACAAAGTTAAGTAAAACTAACAATGGTAGTTTTTTTTAAAAACCTCACAATTTTCTAATATCCAGGTCTTTTCATCAGACATTTGAACACTTACATCTTCCCTATCTTCAAAATTTCAATTTCAAAAACTTTATATTCAATTATTATTTAAATTATTTTAAACAACCGAAAATTAAAATTTAACATAAAACTAAATTTACCTATGTTTTCCAGTTCTTGAGTTAAATAAACTGTTTTGTAGTTAAACCACATTTTTAAATTCAGTCACAGTAAAAACAGAAGAAAAGAATCATCTCCAAGTAACCTAATTGCCCAAAAAAAGTGAAGAAAAGGAAAGTGTAAAATGCCTTAAAAAGTGAAAAAAATGACTAAGGCTAAAAAAGTGTAAAAAAACGTGAAAAAAAGTGTTATGTACAAGCCCTGCAATTGGTCATTAGAAATTGCTGAAAATTAGGTGAGTTCAGATAAGGAAATGGTCGAACATTTTCAATGCTTATTTTGCTTCAGTGTTTACAGAGGAAAGATTAGATACATAGTTTGGAGACTAATAGTTCTCGTATGCATGTAACAAATAGACTTGCAGAATTTGAATTTGATGTAAAAAGTATAAACGTTTTTAGATCATAATTGACCCAGTACAGCTGCAGGCCTGATGGTATATATGGTGAAATTCTGAAGGAGGGAGTACCAGCAATTGCAAAGGCACTGTATTTGATTCTTTTAAGCGATCTATAACATTTGGTGAGGTAGCCTACCAGATGCCTGGGAAAACAGCATATGTTGCCATTTATAAAAAAGAGTAGTAAGGAAGATTCTGGGAAATTATAGGCCAGTTAGCTTAACATCTCTGGTTGTAAGGTTCTGGAAAGTTAATGAAGGTCATATAGAGAAATATTTAGAAGATATACAAGGTATTGTATGATCCCATCGCTACAGTAGGTATTCTGAATTAAATTTATATACAATACAAACCTTTTAGAATTTTGGAATACATTACTGCACTGCATCGAAACGGGAGATCCAGTTGAATTGTATCAATTTAGACTTAGAAAGCTTTTGATAAGGTTCCCCACAGAAGGCTGATGACAAAGTTATTGCAATGTTGGTATAGGTGGAGTGGTACATGGTTGGATTAAAGAGTGGTCGTTGGGAAATAGAAAACAGTGTGTAGAACTAAATGGGAATAAATCATCATGGAAAATATGGTGAAGAGTGTTGTCCCACAGGGTTAGTGCTGGGGCCACTATTGTTCCTCATATATTATAAATGATCTTAGACCAGGGACTTAAATGCAAAGGGTTTCTAAGTTTGCAGATGATACAAAAGTGGCCACCTCAAGTTAGGAATAGTGAAGGAGTGCATAAGATTCACCATGATCTTGATAAACTTCTTTTGTGGGCAGATAAGTGGCAAATGAATTTTAATAGTAAAAAGTGTAAGTTCTTCACCTAGGTTACTCAATAAGTTTTAAACTAGATATCGATGGGGATTGGCTGAGTATGTGGACCGCAAGAAAAAGATTTAGGTGTGATTGATAGCAGTAATTTGAAAGTAGCTAATCAGTGTTTGGAAGCTGAAATAAAGCTATAAGCTGCTGGGCTAATAATGCAATGTTTTGTTTTCAAGAGCAAGGCGTAATAAGTAACCTGTATAGATGCTTAAATGGGGTTTTAAGGCCAGTAATGAGTATTGTGCACAAGTTGGGGGCCTTATTTAAAGAAAGACTAGATATGCTAGAGAGAGTGAAACGTAGAGCAACACAGGATGATTTTTTGGGCTTTGAGGGTAAGAGCTATGAGGAGAGCTGAAGGGTTAAGAATGTTTTCTGTAGAAAGGCGATTTCTCAGAGGGGACATGATACAAGTCTACAAAATATTTACATCTATTGAATAATTCTTCATAGTACACGAAGGAC
>JABUQX010073505.1:0-20000 GCA_015478945.1 Trachelipus rathkii
AGAGAGATTAACGATAGTTTAAATTGGGTTGTTGGTTGTGGTGTGGTGTGTGGTGTTGTGGTTGGGGTTGTGGGTCTTGGAACAGTTTGAACTTACGACAATAGAATATGTTCTATGTCTTCTATCTAGTCTATGCTACTAATCTAGTTCTATCTATCTATCTATCTAATCTATCTCATCTATCTATCTATTTTATCTATCTATCTAATTATCTATTTATCAAAAAAAAACTTAATTTTTTAAAATAAATAGCTTTTGCTAATCTCTCTCTCTCTCTCTCTCTCTCTTCTCTCTCTCCTTCTCTTCTCTCTCTCTCTCTCGTTCTCTCTCTCTCTGCGTCTGTCTGCTTTTTGGTCGGGTGCGTTTGTGTTCGTTTTCTTCGTCTCTCTCTTCCATCCATGGAGCTCGAGACTTAATATTTAAATACATAATTTATTAGTTTACAAATAATTTTTTTTCTATCTATAGGTGATTATACAAAAGTGAAAAAAAAAAAATACTCGCGTTTGTTTGATTCTTTATAGACTGGATTTGTTGTCTTGGTGTTGTGCGTGTGAGAGAGGTGTTGTTGATGTCCGTACTTGAATTGTATGTAGATGATTAGTGGGAGGTGATGGTGTGGTGTCGTTGTTATTGTTGGATGTGGAGTGATGGATTGTTTGACATGGTAGCGGTGTATGGTTTGCGAGTCCCAGATGATATATGTGTGTCTTGGCTTATATATGTGGCGTTTAATTGGTTAGTGTTTCATACGACTGTTGTGTGAGATCTTCTTTGAGGTGGGCATGATACTCTCCTCGGGGAGTAATTGATTGTTTGTGGTTTTGGGTTCAATGTATATTCATGGGCGTGTTGTGTCGAATTAGGTCGTATCGCTTGACGAGTATATTTTTGACATATAGGGTTTGGTTGTTGTGGGTGTTTTGGAGTGGGTGGTGGTGTTTTTTGAGTGTGGTTGTTGTGCTGTGTGTTGGGGTAGGGGTTTGTTTGTGGAATTGATGGCGTTTGGGTGGAACGGCTGTTGAGCACTATTATCAGCGTTTGGTGTGTGGCTGGGGGAACAGCAATAGGCGCTTTTCTCTTTATGTGAGAGTGCTTTTCTATTACGGTTTATGTTTCTTCTTTGTCTATGTGTGGGTATTATCTCGTGTGTGGCCATAAATTTTATAAAATATCTCACATTGAGTGTAAAAATTCAAGATCAATTGCTTATTAAGAACACTTTAGTCATAATAACTGATCGCGTGTCTGCTATACCCAAGAACATTGTAAATTATATTTCGTGAATTTTTATTAGTCGTACACAAATTTTATTATTATTTAAGCATGGGTACCTTATTGTTTTTCTTTCAAATTCAGATGTTAGAATTTAAATATATTAATTATTTTTATTCGAAATGTGCATTAAGAACAAGTAAATGTTTATTTTAATTTTTTTATATAGATAAAAAGATGATTTATTAGTTTGCTAGGTAGAGCCAAAAAAGGTAGGAATTCAGCCGACTTGTAATGGTTTTGTTTCTAACCTTCCTACATCGAACGCTAAATGTCTTTACTTTTCCATCCTACATTACTATAATTGCCGGAAATTATGAAGAGAATTTCGGTCCGGCAACGCACACATAACAAAGATGGCGATGTATCTGGCTTACACTTGAAAACATGGCATTTCCAAAACTAAGTGACGGTAAAATAGAAGCAGGAATCTTCGAATGTCCGCAAATTAGAAAACTTTTTGCAGATCCTCACTTCACTGATGTCATGGTGAAAAAAGAAAGAAGGGCTTGGTTCTCTTTCAGATCTGTCGTGACAAATTTTCTGGGAAATCGCCGAAGTACATACAGATTACGAACATGTAGTAGACAAACTGTTGCAGAACTTTCAAGCATTAGGCGCAAACATGTCTAAAATGCATTTTTTTAGTTCCCATTTAGACTACTTTCCAGACAACTACGGAGATTACAGTGAGGAACAAGGTGAGCGATTCCATCAGGATATAAAAGTGATGGAGGAATGATATCAGGGCCTCTGGGATGTGAATATGCTAGCAGACTACTGTTGGTACTTAAAAAGAGATGATCATGATCATCTTCCTCTTAGACAACATAAAAGAAAGGCTATAAGAAAATCATTTACTCCTCAATAAGTACCTAATGGGTTGCTTTGTAGTAAATGTTAAATCATCATGTTTTTGTATTAGGCCTTAGGTCCTGTATACACAGAGTGTTTTTTTATTTGTTGCAGTTGCCTATTTTATCCAAATATACTATATATTATATATATATATCGTATATATATATATACTATATACTATATAATATATATATGGGGTAAGCTCGAATATAGTAGTATTAATATATATTATATATATATATATATATATATACTATACTATATATATATATATATACTATATTTGGCCAAAAATTCACCTTTTTTGAAAAACAACGAAATCGGATATTTCTTATCTGAAATTGTAAATTATTTTAAACCAATAAAGGCTATATGGCATATTGCTTTTACTTGAAACCAGGTTTTTCAAGTTGTAGTTGTTTGAGGCATATTTAATTATAATTTATTAATAAAATACAGTTTATAGTCCAGGGGTGGGGAACCTTTTTAAGATGGCGTGCATTTTTAGAGAAGACTTTTTCATGTGACGGGCAAAAATATTTATATAACTATATATATATAATAGTATTATATATGGATATATATATATTTGTATATGATGGAGATTTGTACTATATAGATATATTATATATTATTATATAATATATTATATATACGGGCATACTATATATATATATATATATATATATATATATATATATATATAATGTTTTTCTCTTCCGAAAAAATAAGTCAAAAAGAAAAAAAGTAAAATAATAAGTCCGAAATAAAAAAATAATAATTATATGTCAAACAGGTCGCGGGCATAAAAATATTAAGCCGCGGGCATAATTTTGCCCGCGGGCATGAGGTTCCCCACCCCTGGTTTATACTATGATCTAATAATTGGAATCTGATTTTCACAATTTTCGGGTCGGTATCCATAATAAAAGTAGTCACAGAAAAAAAACGAGGCTGATTGGATAAAATGACTTACATTTTCGGATTCAGCGTGTTTGAGTTGCTAAAAATCAGTTAACAAAACACAAACCGGCTAAAAAAAGTTTTCAAATGCAGGCCAGCGTAATATATTAGTCCTTCTGAAGTAGTTTTAGTTACCTTTAATATTTTTTGCATGGATTACGTTATTAAATGATATTAATATTAATTTTCAATAATAAATTAAATATTGCTTTTAAAATTTTAAATATTAAAATTAAATTTAGAGACCAGAATAATGCGTATGACAGGAAAGCTTACATATAGGAAGAGGTTTGCTTGAGAGGAAATCCGGTGAAGGAACGAACTCCAGCAGAAAGGAACCCCGTACCCACTTTTGTACCCGTACCCGCATTTATAGAAAGCTTTACACATAACAAATTAATTTAAAAGAAAATAGTACAGTGTACCCTCCAAGAAAACGACCCACCCCGGGCAACTAATTTTTGCCGTTATTTCTCCATCAATTTACTCGATGATCATTACGTTATATTATTGATTTTATTATTATTATTATTATTATTATTATTATTATTATTATTATTATTATTATTATTATTATTATTATTATTATTATTATTATTATTATTATTATTTAGAATTTTTGAAAGCCACCTTTTATCATTGAAATTTATTAGTATTAACAAAATTTTCGAATGGTTAAAATATAAATAATAATATCAAAATATAATCGTAATGTGAGCTTAATATATATATATATATATATAATATATATATATATATTATATAATATTATTATATTCGGTAAGTATATATTTAGTGTTTAGTTATTGGGTATTGCGGTAGGTAATATATATAGTATTTGGGTTGTAATAATATATTATATATATATATATATAGTATATACTATATATCTGGTATATAAATATTATATATTTTATATATATATATATTATATATATATATATATATATATATATATATATATATATATATATATATGGTATAAAATAAGCAATGGGGTTTAAGTCAATAAGGATTCATTATATTTTTTTTTATGCTTATGAGAATTTATAAAGAAAACTTATTATTATTATTATTATTATATTATTATTATCTCTCTTTTTTTCATGTTTATGAAAATATATAAAGGAAACCATATTATTATTATTATTATTATTATTATTATTATTATTATTATTATTATTATTATTATTATTATTATTATTATTATTATTATTATTATTATTATTATTATTATTATTATTATTATTATTATTATTATTACTACTTTATTGTTTTTTATGCTTATGAAAACAAATAAAATAAACCCTAAAGTGCAAACTCTTCAGCAAATAACACTAAAAATATTTTCTAAATCATCCTCCAACAACTGCAACCAAACTTTTATCGTTTATATAGTTCCTTTGTTAAGATAATTTATAAAATAAAAGTAAAAAAAAAGGTATGATTCATTTACACATTTCCGCGGCTCTTTCGCCACCCTGTATACATGGCAATCCCCTAAAATTGTGGTATATAATATATATATATATATATATATATATATATATATATATATATATATATATATATATATATATATATATATATATATATATATATATATATTAGTGTTAGCCCACTAAGAATATATCATGTGAGAGAGAGGTAGGAACGGGTACAATAGCTACTATAACTCCTTAAAGAAAAAGCAATGTAACAGGAAAAGAGTATCCAGCGTAATAGAAATAATATAAAGATGATTGATCCAGTCATTATGCTAACAAAAAAGACTTAGACAAACTTGAAAAAGATAATTGAAAGAAAATGAGATAAGAAATGTTTAAACAAAAAATAAAAATAAGAAGCAATAAGAAAAGGAAAAATGATAACGTATGTATTCCTTTGTCTTTCTTAGGCTTTATGATTTATTATAGACTAAGGAGGGAATCATTTGTCATTGTATCTATATTTCATCAACATATTTTTAAAAGATTCAATTACATTACTGTTTGCGTAGACGAGACGCCATTTAGCTTTTATTTCACTAAAGAACAAATTCTCGTAGTTTTGATGTTTTATTCTTTTGTAAATGGATGGAATTTGAAAAGGAAAAGTTGTAGGTTTAAATTGGATGAAGCTGATGAAACTCTCTCTCTCTCTCTCTCTCTCTCTCTCTCTCTCTCTCTCTCTCTCTCTCTCTCTCTCTCTCTCTCTCTCTCTCTCTCTCTCTCTATCTCCCTCTCTCTCTCCTTCCTGCCTAACATTAAAAGAGCAAAAGATACCAGCGCAAAGACAATGTTTCATGTATTCACAATATGATATAAAATGAAAATTAAAATATGGAAGGCTAACATCACAAAGCCGAACTCATAAATATGACACAAGGCAAGAAATATTGCTCTATACAGACGTGTAAATTAAGAACAGTGTTTTTTGCATATCTTTATTGTGATTTATTAAAGAAATTGGTCCGTTAGGTGTCGCTAGTGACGCCTTTCTCATGCCATCGCGTCACAACAAGCGCAGTTTAAGAGCATCATTTCAAACGTAGCGGGAAATTTCTCAATTAAAGTTGTAAAATAATTCTTCGTAACACGTAAACATAGTGTACATGAAGGTATTGCAAAGAGGATGTGCATGAATGCGTACATGAATGCATACAACGTGTACATGAATTTATTTTCATGTATAAATCTATTTTGCGGATTTGTAAATGTTACGAAATATTACACACTAAAATCGAATGGTTTACTTACATTTATCACTCATATTAGGGTTGGCCGAGAACCGAAATATTATGTACTGTGCAGCACCGCAGCACACCAGGAGATCATGCCCCAGCATTTTTCCGCACCGCTTCACACCGCACCGCACCGCACCGCTCTTTCATGGTATACACACCACTTACCGCACCGCACCACACCGCACCAAAATAAGCTGGTCACGCACAGCACCGCACCACGCAACTTATCGCGCGAGTGTGTTGACCCATCTTAATTTCCACAAATACCGTATTTGTATGTATAAAAAAAGAGATCAAAATTTAAGCTCTTCACTTGTTAAGAAATATAAGGAAACAGTTTAACTTACACAATAAATCATCTATCTATCTATCTATCTATCTATCTATCTATCTATCTATCTATCTATCTATCTATCTATCTATCTATCTATCTATCTATCTATCTATCTATCTATCTATCTATCTATCTATTTCTCCAGGAGCTCGACTTAATTTAAAAATTTAATTTAAAAAATAGGTTTTGCTAATCTCTCTCTCTCTCTCTCTCTCTCTCTCTCTCTCTCTCTCTCTCTCTCTCTCTCTCTCTCTCTCTCTCTCTCTCTCTCTCTCTCTCTCTCTCTTCTCCATGAGCTCGAACTTAATATTTAAATATATAGTTTTTAATATTTTCCCAAATAATTTTTTTGTGAGTTGTCGGCATCAGAATACCGAGGGTTGTGTATGTGATGGACTAATATGGATGTATGTATTTAGATCTAAGTTTGAGGTGATGGTTTGTTGTGTATTCTATCTAGTTCTAGAAAAAAAAGTAGAGTCTATAAATAAAAAGAAGAGTGAACTTTGTTTCAGTTTTTGTTCGCTCAATATTAAGAGGTTGGATTTGTTGTCGTGTGATGACCATATTAAGTTAGTGCAAGACTGTAATTAAGTTAATTAATTATGAGATTTGCCAAGGATAGTAAAACTTACTATGGCATCCAGACTGCCTCAATTACGAATATTTTCATACGACTTTAACGCCCCTTTAACGGGGCTTCTATCAAACCCCCGCACAGTATTATATTTTTCATTATGATCATCGTCAATAATCACAAAGAATTTTGACAACGCTTTATCCTATCACGCACTTTCTTTAATAAATGGCTTTCTAGAATTAGATACTCCTCTGTCCTTTTATACTCCGTATAAATTTATAAATTCTCACATTGAGTGTAAAAATTCAGATCAATTGCTTATTAAGAACACTTTGTCATAATAACTGATCGCCGTGTCTGCTAAGTATTTAACTATACCCAACATTGTAAATCATATTTCGTGAAATTATTAGTCGTCACCAAATTTTTTATATTATCTAAGTCATGCATGCAATCTTTTTACAAAAAGGAAATATCATATATATATATATATATATATATATATATATATATAATATATATATATAATAATATATATATATATATATATATATATATATATATATATATATTATATATATATATATATATATATTCAGTGGCGACTCCAAACTTTTTACTACTCGTGCTTCTCTCTCCTCTCTCTCTCTTAATATATTATATATATATATATATATAATATATATATATATATATATATATATATATATATATATATATATATATATAATATATTTATTATTTATATATATTAATATGTTAATTACAGAAAATAATTATTCTTATTAGAATTTGAGTTATCCATATTTTCAGTTTTCTTTACCTTTTAATTGGTTTATGGGTACCTTATTGTTTTTCTTTCAAATTCTGATATTAGAATTTAAATATATTAATTATTTTTATTCGAAATGTGCATTAAGAACAAGTAAATGTTTATTTAAATTTTTTTATATAGATAAAAAGAGTGATTTATTAGATTCCTAAGTAAAAAAAAAAGGTAGGAATGCCGACTTGAATGTTTTGTTTTACCTTCTAATAGAACCTAAAAGTGTTTTACTTCCATCTCTACATATAAAGCTTGGAATTAGGAAGAATTTCGTCCGAGCACTAAACAAAGATGGCGATGTTATCTGTTACCTGAAAAATGCATTTCCAAAACTAAGTGACGGTAAAATAGAAGCAGGAATCTTCGACGGTCCGCAAACTAGAAAACTTTTTGCAGATCCTCACTGCACTGATGTATAGTGAACAAAGAAGAAGGGCTTGGTTCTCTTTCAGATATGTCGTGACAAATTTTCTGGGAAAAAATCGCCGAAGTGCAGATTACGAACATGTAGTAGACAAACTTTTGCAGAACTTTCAAGCATTAGGCGCAAACTTGTCAATTAAAATGCATTTTCTTAGTACCCATTTAAACTACTTTCCAGACAACTGCGGAGATTACAGTGAGGAACAAGGTGAGCGATTCCATCAGGATATAAAACTGATGAAGGAATGATATCAGGGCCACTGGGATGTGAATATGCTAGCAGACTACTGTTGGTGTTTAAAAAGAGATGATCATGATCATCTTCCTCTTAGACAACATAAAAGAAAGGCTAAAAGAAAATCATTTACTACTCAATAAGTACCTAATAGGTTGCTTTGTAGTAAATGTAAAATCATCATGATTTTGTATTTAGATAAAATTGTGGATGCAGAGTTTTTTTTTTTTTGTTGCAAACCCTGATTATTGTGAAAATGATTAATATATATATATATATATATATATTATATATATATATATATATATATATATATTTATATAATTTTAATATAATTATATTATATATATATATATATATATATATATATATATATATATATATATATTATATTTGGCCAAATTTTTTGAAAACAACGATAAATCGGATATTTTTATCTGAAATTGTAATTATTTTAACAATAAACTATATGCATATGGCTTTTACTTTAATCATGTTTTCATTTGTAGTTGTTTGAGGCATATTTAATAGAATTTATTAATAAAAATAGTTTATACTATGAGCTAATGATTGGAATCTGATTTTCACAATTTTCAGGTTTGGTATCCATAATAAAAGTAGTCACAGAAAAAAAACTAGAGCTGATTGGATAAAATGACTTACATTTTCGGATTCAGCATGTTTGAGTTGATAAAAATCAATTAACAAAACCCAAACCGGCTAAAAAGGTTTTCAAACGCAGGCCAGTGTAATCGACGAGGTGAGATAGAGATGCAGCTTGTGCCTGTGCCTGTTGTTGCGCGTGTTGTTGGTCCGCGTGCGCTGGTTGAGACCACATTACGAGGTTGTGCATATTGTTGCGTGCGCTGATTGAGACTGCATTTTCTAGTTTGCACATACTCAGCAGCAATTTTATGAGGTGAATTTTGGAACCCAAAATCGCAAAATAGGCCCCCTCCTCCTGAAGGAGGAAGACGGCCAACCCTTCTAACAACACCATTAGGAATTCAACCTTTAGGAGCTGGCAAACTAAGTGGATGTGCTCTTCGAGGAGGGTGTTGGACCGGGTTGTAAGGTTTCCTACAAGCAGAAAGTGTTCTCAGGAGTAAGAATGACAGGCATTGGAAGGATCTTAAGATTATCCACATGAGATACAAATTCTTTATTAGTAACTAGGCATCTTCAGGAAACTTGTTATATTTGAAAACGTTAATAACTAAGTATGACCAGTCCACTTCTTAAAGAGTTTGAGTGAAAGGGCTGGAGGTTTAACTGCTAGCACATAGACATAATCACCTATACGGATCGGTCTAATTGGAGCCTTAGTGTATTGTTATTGAGCATTCTTAAAAGTTTTTCTCTCCAACTTTTGACGTGCTAAGTCTCCTATGCCACGCAGCTCGTTCAGCCATTTCAGCGTTATAATCATATAAATGACCATTCTTGGGTTGATGTTGGTTTACAAAAAGGGAAACATAGTTAGGAAGGTCGTATGGGAGCCTCTAACATAAAGATGAATAAGAAAATGAAGAGTATTACCAATTGAAGAATTATGTGTTGTTTAGAGCCAATTTAGAAAAAGCTATAAACTTACCCCAATCATCATGTAGTTGAGAAACGAAATGACGCAGGTAATCCTCAATACGCTTATTTTTTTTCTTTCCACCAAAGAATTGCCTTAAGATGTCTAACAGTTTTTACGGTACGGTTTTAACTCTCCCAAGTCTAACAAATTTCATTGAAGAATTGAGATCAAATTGTGGGGCGTTGCCCGTAATAAGGACCTCAGGAACAGAATGATTCATAATGACCTTATTTAGAGCTTCAGCTACTACTTTGTCATCTCGGGAACGTACGGGACATATTTCGCAATATCTCGTAAGACCATCTTTAAAAAACTAGAACATATTTAGCTTTAGTGTTTTGCAATATGGAAGGGACCAATTGTGTCTAGATCAACTCTTGAAAAGGTGAGAAAGGAAGAGGATACTGAATTTGTAGCTACTGGGTGAAGTTTACTCCCTTTACTTCAATACAAGATGCGCATTGTTCACAAAAAAAAATAAATATATGTAGCTAATCGAAAAAAGTCTTTAATTCTCTGATACTTTGTTTATATGCAGTTCCACCAGGATGGCCTGCAGATAGGGTATTATGATTGAGAAATATAACCGTAAATATAACAGATCAGGAATTTCGAAAGATATTTATTTCAGGAGTAATATAAATGAGAAGACCTTTTTGTATAAGGTGTGTGCAACTATCTCGGATTAGGTTGTGCTTCTATGATTCTATTACAGGAGAAAGTCGGGGACAATTTTTTTGTTCATTAAAAATGGTTTCTTTAGCGAGGATAGCAGCAGTTGATGGGAAGTGGCTGCGGAGAATGGCATCAGGAGATACCTGGAACAGCTCCGAAAAGAAGGGAGAGGCTATTTTTGTCTTCTCTATCAACGATTTTGTACAGTTACCTACAAGAGGGTCTAACCAGAGGATTTGTTTCTTGTAAATTGGATCAGCCAAGAAAAATTGCTGTACAGCGGATACCATTGTGTTTTTAGAATAAGGGTTTTTAGCGCTTGGAAGCGCTGAGCAATCTGAATAAATGACATAAGAGTGGTCTTGGTTAAGAATAGAATTCGAGAAGAGCAATTATTATATACATTATTTCTGCCATATTAATGAAAGCATAGGAGGATGGTATGGGAGGATTTGCTGTCACGAAAGACGAAAAAAAGCAGACCAGACAGACCCACACTATCACCTGTGTTAGAGCCGTCCCAATAAACACTGATGAAATTTTCAGTGAACTAGGAATGAGACAGGAATGATTCCTTTAACAAGGCAGGATGGCTAGATTTGGAGAGAGGGGTCAGGCCAAGCAAATGGTGGGAGCAGGGAATAGCCAAGTTGTATACCCTTCGTAGAAGAGAAGGCAAGGGGATGTTAAGGAAATTTAGGATGTTATGAACTGTGTTTGCAAATGGCCAGTAATTAGATCCGGTTATTGTTAACTATGCGACGCGTAGTCCAATGTTCGAATCTCGCTGATGGAGAGTTAAATCATGTGACTCATTCATTTTAAATGGGGCCAGGCCTTTGAGTACTCAGCAATTATGGGATGAGAAAACCGGGTGCTTTAGAAACTACGCTTGAAGCGTCTTTTTTGGGGACGTGGATGGCCTAGTGGTTAAAGCATCCGGTTATTGTTAACTATGCGGGAGTCCAATGTTCGAATCTCGCTGATGGAGTAAAATCTCCTGTGACTCATTCATTTCAAATGGGGCCAGGCCTTTAAGTACTCAGCAATTATGGGATGAAAACCGGGTGCTTTGAAAACTAACATCAATCCAGTTTCTAGAATCCGGGAATCTTAATTTTAGGATAAAAAGTAGCACCAAGGCTTTGGACAGCATAGGAAAATCTTTAATGTTACAATTCACAACGTTTCGGAAACAACATAGTTTCCATCATCAGGCTAGAAACAAATAATAAAATGCAATAAATACAGGGTAGAGAAAAAGTACCAGCATTTATCATGAAAAAAAAATGGTTAAATAATTGTACCCCCTCATTTAAACCATCCTTCTACAGAAGGTATATGGACGATACGTTTTTACTATTTACAGATAAAAATAAAATCCCAGAGTTTTTTTCCTATATGAATTCACAGCTACCTAACATTACTTTTACACATGAAGATGAAAGCAATGATTCTTTGCCTTTTTTGGATTTACTAATTAAAAAAACTACAACAAATTTTTCGATATCAATTTACAGAAAAAAGACTTTCACGGGCTTAGGCCTTAATTTCTTTAGCCATATACCTTTGTCATTCAAATGCAATAGTATAAAAACTTTATTATACAGAGCCTTCCATTTAACATCCTCTTATACTTTAATGCACAAAGAATTTAGCACTGATAGTTTGTTAGTAACAAACATGAAATCAATAAAAGACAAGACATTTCGCAAGTTAGTAAAACTAATCTGATATTGAGAGCTAACTTGTTTAAGTTCTTTAGATTTGTAGGTGATTTCTTTGTTTAAAAGTTTAAATTGGAAACCTCGGTAAACATTACTATTATATAACCTTTTAGTGAAAAGTTTAAACCTAATAAATTTAGGAAGTATATTATAGGCCTTACAGGTCCTTAGAAATTCGAGGTCGAGTTTGCGTTTTTCCTTTTTAAAATGAAGATTCTCCATGTGTCGTATAGCGCTGATGGTGGCTTGGCCATATCTTCGTCTTATAACATCAATCCAGTTTCTAGAATCCGGGAATCTTAATTTTAGGATAAAAAGTAGCACCAAGGCTTTGGACAGCATAGGAAAATCTTTAATGTTACAATTCACAACGTTTCGGAAACAACATAGTTTCCATCATCAGGCTAGAAACAAATAATAAAATGCAATAAATACAGGGTAGAGAAAAAGTACCAGCATTTATCATGAAAAAAATGGTTAAATAATTGTACCCCCCTCATTTAAACCATCCTTCTACAGAAGGTATATGGACGATACGTTTTTACTATTTACAGATAAAAATAAAATCCCAGTTTTTTCTTATATGAATTCACAGCTACCTAACATTACTTTTACACATGAAGATGAAAGCAATGATTCTTTGCCTTTTTTGGATTTACTAATTAAAAAAACTACAACAAATTTTTCGACATCAATTTACAGAAAAAAGACTTTCACGGGCTTAGGCCTTAATTTCTTTAGCCATATACCTTTGTCATTCAAATGCAATAGTATAAAAACTTTATTATACAGAGCCTTCCATTTAACATCCTCTTACACTTTAATGCACAAAGAATTTAATTTTCTACTAGGTTATTTTGAATCAAACTTCTATCCCCATTCTCTTGTTTATAAATATATTAATAAATTTCTATCTTCTAATTTCGACCCTCTCCCTCCTATTATCTCGGCTCCTAAACTAAAATTGTATCTCTCCTTACCCTTTTATGAACACATCCACATCAAACTTCGTAAAGACCTTTCGTATATCTTATCTAACTGTTTTCCTCAACTTGATATTAAATTGATTTTTAACTCTTCTCATAAAATTGCTTCCTTTTGCAACCACAAAGACAATATCCCCAATGCACTGCGCTCTTCTGTCGTTTATAAATTTATTTGTGGCAACTGTAATGTTGCTTACGTTGGCAGTACTCTACGTCAACTTTCTGTCAGAACCGACGAGCATAGGGGTGTCTCTACACGCACAAATTCTCTCCTTAACTGTCCTTCGCACTCAGCTATACGTGATCATTCACATACACATGATCACCCTTTTAATCATACTAATTTTTCAATACTGTTACAAACTAACTCTCTAACCCAACCTGCACATTGCTGAATCGCTTTACATCACAGAAATTAAACCTTCGTTAAACAGTGACAGTGGTCCTTTTAAACTCCAACTAGTGTAACCTTACGTGACATGAAGCAAGGAAGGAGAAAGTTGCATATTACTTTAATCTAATCACCACCATTATCGTGATTTAAGTAAGTTAGTTTCTCTCATTTGCCAATAATTAAAAAAATCATTAAGTTACCCCTTTTGTATGATATATTGTTTTGTTCAGTAATGTACTGTTAATTATGTTTTGATTTTTAATATAGGTCTGTGAAATTCGAGTATTTAACTTAGTCTGTTATTGTTAATTGTTCAAGGAGAATTAATAATGTCATCATTAATGCTGAGTAGAAATTTAACTCCTTAATTTATTTTTTGTTTCGTTAATACTTAACGACATATTATTTAGAAGCTTTAGTAAGCTGGTACTTTTTCTCTACCCTGTATTTATTGCGTTTTATTATTTGTTTCAAGCCTGATGATGGAAACTATGTTTTTCCCGAAACGTTGTGAATTGTAACATTAACGATTTTCCTATGCTGTCCAAAGCCTTGGTGCTACTTTTTATCCTAAAATTAAGATTGGATTCTAGAGCTGGTTGATATATATATGTAAATATTAATGATAAAATATATATATATATATATATATATATATATATATATATATATATATATATATATATATATATATATATATATATATATTATATAATATATATAAATATATATATATATATATATATATATATATATATATATATATATATAATATATATATATATATATATATATATATATATATATATATATATATATATATATATATAATATATAATATAATAATAAAAAAAAAAATATAATTAAATATATATATATATATATATAATAATAATATATATATATATATATATATATATATATATATATATGGTCAGCCTCTAGAAGAGCCACAATCCATATCTCAAAACTACAACAGCTACCGGAAAAGGAATATATTGCTGGAATGCTGGTCCAATTTTAGTGCGGAAAATGTAAAAAAAAAAAAAAATTATATCTCAAAAACTACAATAGCTACAGCGAAAAGGAATACATTTTTGGAATCCTGGTAAAATTTTACATAGGAAAATGTAAAAAAAATAAAAAATAAAAAAAAATTATTGTTAATAATTATAGTAATATGATTAGAGAGCCTATTTAGGGACCTTTTATTGGTTACTCGTTAAAATAAATAGACTTTCTATTAAATTTTGTTTTTTTTTTAACTAAAGAATACCCCAAGGGTATACCGCACCGATGGCAGGAGTCGGGGTCTCTCGGCCTCAGGAACTACGGGGTAGGACTAATTCCCCCTCCGGGAGGGTCTCCGGAACCCCCGCTCTTTGGTATTTAGGGTGTCATGGGGTTCCTCCGGGTATGGAAAAACGTCCCCCGTGTTCCCAAATCGGCCTCGAAGCTTATTAAATTGCCGTGTAATAGCAATATAAAATAATATATTAATATATATATATATATATATATATATATATATATATATATATATATATATATATATATATATATATATATATATATATATATATATGCCTATATATGCTGCTGTATACCATATATACTATGTCCCAGCACCCCCCCAAAAAAATAGCCAATTTTGTGTTTAATTTTTTTTTTTTTTACATTTTCGTAACTAAAATTTTACAAGGATTCCAAAAATGTATTTCATTTCCCTGTACTTTTGTAGTTTTCGAGATATGATTTTTTTTTTTTTTTTTTACAGTTTCCTCAGTAAAATTTTGCCAGGATTCCAGCAATATATTCCTTTTCCCGGTAGCTGTTGTAGTTTTTGAGATATGGATTGTGGCTCTTCTCTAGAGGCTGCCTATATATATATATATATATATATATATATATATATATATATATATATATATATATATATATATATATATATATATATATACTATATATATATATATATATATATATATATATATATATATATATATAATATTTCACTATAAAAAGATATATATATATATATATATATATATATATATATATATATATATATATATATATATATATATATATATATATATATATATATATATATATTAAACACATATATATATATATATATATTAGTTAGTGGTGATGATCTGTAAAAAAACATTCATCATCACCCACCTTCTTTCCCCAAGAATGGAGGTAAGGTGCATAACATGCACCAATCAGAAAAGTAGTAGAAGAATATGACGCAATCGAAAGAAAGCCCAACCTTACCGCCCCCTTTATACCTTTTAGTGTGAACTCGTCGCAGTCAGAAAATCTACCCTTGAGCTTCACGGGACAGCTACGGACCCTCAATGTGGCATATCATCAATGTGGGATTTATCCTTTGGCACAGGTGGGCCACAATCATAACCACTCACAAAACCCCCGTCATTCACTCCTATTATGCACCTTTCTTCCCGCCTCTGCCAAACTCACATTTCTCTCCTCCAGGCATTCCTTTACTGACTCAATCCACTTTTCTTCGGTCTCTCAGCCGGTCGATTCCCATCACACTCACCTCTATATATTTGCTTAACCATCCGACTATCATCTATCCTTTCCACTTGACCAAACCATCTCAATGTACTTTCATTTATTCTCTCATTTACTCCTTTATTCACACAACACAACTCCTTAATGCTTTCAAACCACATTTTATCAATCCATCTTACACCTTACACGCCTCTGAGATTGTCCATCTGAACACATTGTACTTTAGATCTATACCTTTTATTCTAGACCATAGTTTAACTACTACACATTAACATAGGTAACAACATACTATCATCTAAGACTTTAGCACACTCAAGACATAGTCCCTTTACATCCACCAAGAATTTAATTGCACCAGCCACCTTCCTACCATTCACTACTTTCCTACTACACTCTACATCACCCGTACCATTACATCCAACATATATCCTTAATATTTAAACTCTGATACCATCCAACATAACTTCACAACGAGGACTGTCCTCACTCACAACAATAACCTTACTCTTATCTACGTTTGCTTTCAAACCCCTCCTTTTACACACCCTGCCAAATCCCTCCATTAATCCTCTCAAACTTTCTTCAAATTCGCCACACAAAATCAAATCATCCTCATATAATAGGTAGGACTAGCCTCCACTCTCTCCATTCTCTATCATTCTAACACTTTAGCCTGCTACCCTCACCTCTAATTCTTTCATACTCCCATCCATATTCAAATTGAATTACTAAAGAAACATCTTTTCCTCAATCCGCTATTAATATCAAGCCAATCACTTTCAACTCCATTTATTCTTAAACACGCTTTACTAACGTCATGCATGCTTTTGTTTACATTCAGAAGCCAATACCAACACCATATATCACTAACACCAGCCATAGAGCTTTAATATTAATCAAATCATAGGCCTGTTGCAAATCCATAGAACCTAAATTTAATTTATTCTTCTTCTCTCTCATTTTTTCAATCATTTTTTTTTTCAATGTAAAGAAGAGGAAGAGGTAGAAGAAACTTCTGTTAATCTGTTTGTTAATGCAGATTCTTTTATGAACATAGATGAAGAGGAAAAAATTTCTCAGATGAAGAATTAAAGAAAGTCAAAACTAATGAGGAAAACTGAAATATTTTTAGTTATTTTTATTATTATTGCCTGTACCCACCTTGAATTGGACCCTGACGTCGTGAGTTGTGACAAAATGTATGAAAAAAAAATCTCATAATATTTATTTTCATTTCAGGTAAATGGTGTGCTTGAAAATACAGGCCATAGTGTTGTCTTCTTGCTTGAACAAAGCAAACCTCCATTAAACGTAAGCGGTGGTCCCCTTTCCTATAGATATCAACTAACAGAAGCACATCTTCACTATGGTCTTCAGGATCTTCAAGGATCAGAACATACCATTAGTGGAAAATCGTTTCCCGCCGAGGTAAATTGATATATATATATATATATATATATATATATATATATATATATATATATATATATATATATATATATATATATATATATATATATATATATATATATATATATATATATATATATATATAACAACTAAATATATATATATATAGGATCATGTTGATTATCAGCTTCCACCTTCATATACATATCGATTGTATGAATTCAAACACATTTCATAAAATTGAAGTGAAAATGCTTAAAATCAAATTGAAACTTTAATACTAAAGCAGCTTCACACCTCTAAAAATATTAAAAACATAACCTTTACTTAATGTATATATATTTATTTATTTATTTACCATCTCCCATGTAGGGCTTTCACCCTGTCTGTTGGACCAGCATTTTCTTCCTTCTGGCCCCGAAACTCTTTATCCTAGAGCACTCTAGAAAAACATTTCTTTGCGCAATGGTTTCTGATGCCAGTCCTTGAGTTATACACTCAGGTAGGGTTTCACCCTTTCAGTGGAACTAGCATCTTCTTCCATTTGGCATCGAAACTCATTCTCCCAGAGCTCTCCAGAAGATCGTGTTTCTAGGCGCATAAGATTCCAATGCTGGTCCAGGAGTTCTTCAAGCAAAAAAAAGTAAAGGACCGGGTTGCTAGCCCTGTCGCCCTAGAACTATGCGAAGAAAGAAAGTCTTCATATGGTCCGACTGTCTCGAATATCCATTCTTCTTACATATAGACAAATCAATACTCCACTAGATACTGCAGATACTATCTATGCTCTCATTGTTAAATTCGAAATTATGTTTTGTTATTAAATTTGGCGAAAAGAACTAATTTTGATATTTTGCTCCTCCTCAAATGAACTTGATTTTGTTAAACTATTAATGTATATATATAATGTAATTTACTTTTATATTCATTATTTATTTCACTCTGGATTGTTTAAAAAAAAAAAAAAAAAAAAAAAAAAAAAAAAAAAAAACGCTGCAATTTCTGAACATAAAACGTACTAAAATGTTGCTAGAGACATGCATAAATCGTTCCAGCATATACTCCGTCAGTTTTGATTTTTTTTTTTTTCAATATATTGCCAGTATATTATACTAACAATGAATTTAAGTGGTGACGGACAAGCTTCAAAAATATATAGGACCTGTTTTGTTTTATGACTCCGTCAGTTTTTTTTTTTTTTTTTTTTTTTTTTAAATATTGCTAGTATATGATACTAACAATGAATTTAAGTGGTAACGGACATGATTCAAAAGTTCGAAATATTTTAAATAATTATTTAACAATCACTTTTATTTTAAATTTTTAAAAATTGAAATATTTAAAATAATTATGTATATATATATATATATATATATATATATATATATATATATATATATATATATATATATATATATATATATATATATATATATATATATATATATATATATATATACTCTTACGTTTATGTACAGTCCTTTTATAATTTAAAACTAACGAATACCCTAGAGTAGACCGCATAGATATCAGGAGTCGGGGTCTCTCGGCCTCTAGGTGGACGACGGGGGACTTCGTTCCCCCCTCTCCCCATCGGCTCGAGCCCCCTAATGGAAATATATGCTTCTTTGAACCTCAAACTCAACTTACTCGCATAGTTAATTTACTAAAAAAAATTGTTGAAAAAACTGAGATTATTATTATTATTATTATTATTATTATTATTATTATTATTATTATTATTATTATTATTATTATTATTATTATTATTATTATTATTATTATTATTATTATTATTTTATTATTATTATTATTATTATTATTGTACTAAATATTTGAATTAATAAATTCATGTCTAAAAAAATTTCCTTTAACAAAGGTAGTGAAGCAAAATAATGCATAAAAGAAATGCCTTTTCTTTACAAAAAAATTCTATCGCAAAATCAAAGCCTTACACAATATTTAGCCTAGGTTGTATAAAAGTGTATTGAAAAGGTGTCAGAAATTTAGTGAAACGTACGTATCTAGGATTTGGTCAATTCTTCTTTTTTTTTTTTTTTATTTTACAAAAAAAAAAAGTAAAACTAAAATTTCTCAAATATTATTATTAATTAACTTTCGTTGTGTGATTTACAAAAAAGTAATTTATTTAATTTTCTATTGTTTCAATAACTAACTAATTAGAAAAAAGTTCAATCTTTTAACGCTATGAGCGTTGGTGTTCATTGTGTTCGATTTAGTAGGTTTTAAAATAAAATCGGCTTAAGCTTAACTGGAAGCTGATAATCAACAAGAGCCTATATATATATATATATATATATATATATATATATATATATATATATATATATATATATATATATATATATATATATATATATATATATATATATATATATATATATATATATATATATAATATATATATATATATATATATATATATATATATATATA